>PVIY010015181.1:0-54532 GCA_004026745.1 Myrmecophaga tridactyla | reverse complement strand
CTGTTGATATAGTAGCTGAAAGGAGCATCAGACACAAGGTTTTCACATTCACAGAGTCTCATTGTGAAAGCTATATCATTGTTCAATCATCATCAAGAAACATGGCTACTGGAACACAGCTCTACATTTTCAGGCAGTTCCCTCCAGCCTCTCTGCTACATCTTGAACAACAAGGTGATATCTACTTAATGCATAACAACAACCTCCAGGATAACCTCTCGACTCTGTTTGAAATCTCTCAGCCATTGACACTTAGTCTCATTTCACTCTTCCCCCTTTGGTTGAGAAGGTTCTCTCAATCCCTTGATGTTAATTCTCAGCTCATTCTAGGGTTTTTTTCTGTCCCTTGATGCTGAATCTCAGCTCATTCCAGGATCTCTATCCCACGTTGCCAGGAAGGTACACATCCCTGGGAGTCATGTTGGGTGGGACTTTTTGATTAGGCTGTTTCCATGGAGATGTAACCCCACCCAAAATAAGGTGGGTCTTAAACAGCTGGCTGGGGTCCTTTAAGAGAGCTGAGAGAGTCTAGAGGAACTCAGAGATAAAATGCCCCAGGGAGAAGCAAGAAGGACCCACGGGAGCTGAGAGAGCCTTTGAAACCAGAACCCAGGAGAGAAGAACAGCAGATGTCACCATGCGCCTTCCCATGTGACAGGGGAACCTCGGATGCCAGGAGCTTTTCCTCTGAGAAGGTACTCTCTTGTTGCTACCTTCATTTGGACATTGGCCTTAGAATTATAACCTGTAACTTAATAACTCCCCTTTGTAAAAGCCAATCCATTTCTGGCGTATTGCATTCTGGCAGCTTTAGCAAATGAAACCACCCCTAAAAGGCCTGTAGAAATGCACCACTTTTGAGGATGAGTGAACAGACCTGGGTTTGACTATTCTTCAGCCTTAAAAAGGAATGAAGACCTGATGCCCATGACAGCACAGACAAGCCTTCAAGACATGTTGAGTGAAATAAGTCAGATACACAAGGGCGATATTGTATGATGCCACTTACATGAAATATCTAGAATAAGCAGATTCATAAATAGAAAGTAGGTGACAGGTCACCAGGGGTTGGGAGGGACCAAGAACAGGGAGCAAACGCTGCATGGGTGTGGGGTTTCCTTGTGGGGTGATGAAAATGCTCCAAAGCGAAAGGACAGTGTTGCACAACACTGAATGTACTAAACACAACTGAATTTCTCACTTTAAAATGGTAAATTTTATGTTATGTGCATTTGACCTAAGTGACCCACATGCTCCATGCCCCGCCCTCAGGGCTCAATGGGGCGTGACTGTGTGCTTCCCACGTCACTGCTGTCATCGATGTCGCTATCTTCCTCCCCTCCCCCACTACCCACACCCCCAGCTGTGGTAGCAACCTCCTCCTCCTCAGTCAGCTCCCTGGTATAGGGATGCAAGTTGTGGGAGACACAGCCTTGTCTTCAAGGGGCTGCCACTCTAGCAGAGGAGGTGGACGTTCATAGCAATGACCACGCAGTGTGCCTGCCGTAAGGAGGGTGCGTGGATGGCCTGGAGCACCAGCTGCTTCCTAGATGTGGTGAGGTGGAGTATCTATCACATCCCACCTGACCCTGAGGCTCTAGGGGAAGAATTCTTGAGAAAGGCACATCCATAAGGGCTGCTCTGGTATCAGAGAGCAACGTTAATGTAAAAGTAGCACATCATCCGAGCAGCTGAGAAGGATTCCAAAGCTGTCTTTTGCATTCGGTGCACAAGAGTGCTGCAATCCATTAGCAATGTCTGCAGTGGGCGAGGAATGGGAGACTTGTGTTACACGTGCTAACCATCCATCATTCCTAGTACACCCTCTCATTTTGGGTATGGAGAAACTGAGACCCAGGGAACCCAAAGGCTTTAGAACCAGCCCCATAAAGATGCTGGTGCCTGGTCATGTGGAGTCTTAGCACCCATCCCTGCATTCCTTTCATTATCTTTGCAAGGTCAGGCCTTGGGGTGCCCTCCCCTTCCTTGCACTCACAGACCCAGCTCCAGAGCATCCTCTCTGACTATTCCTGCCTCAGCCACCTTCATTCCCTGGGGACATCCTCTAGTTGGCTACAAAGCGGAGTTTGCTTTTCTTTTTTCTTTTTTTTTTTTACATGGGCAGGCACTGGGAATCGAACCCGGGTCCTCTGGCATCGCAGGCAAGCATTCCTGCCTGCTGAGCCACCGTGGCCCGCCTGGAGTTTGCTTTTCTAATGGAGTCTTTGTGTGCTGGGTTTCAGTTCAGGATCTCTGCCCCATAGTCCAGAAAAGCCCTTGGAGTCCAGCATACAACTTCTCGCAGTAAGTGAGATTTCTGAGCACTCTCAAGTTACTCCAATTGCCTAATAGCCCAGAGAAGTAAGCAGTGAGTGTGACAGCTCTTCACACCCCATTTTAACAAGAAAATCAAAGGTCTGAAAGGCTGAGGGACTTGCCAGCATCACATCCCACAGCTGAGGAGGCAGCGGGGCCTGCCTCTCTGGACTCACCTCATCACCCATGCTGTTTTGACACTTATATTATTTCATTCATTATTTCATAACCTGAAGTTCCCCTCTAGGGTCTCTAACTCTTTCCCAAAGTCTTCAGTTTATTCTCTGAAAGACAGAGAAAAAGGCTTGGGGTTGGGCATAACCTGCTGACTGAGAAGTGCTGGAATGGTTTTCCACTGAATTCCGTGAGGGCTCTGAGATCCAGTGGACATTCTCCCCCTCCCCAAAGCAGGGGAACACTGGAGACGGAACCCTGGGGTCACCTCCCATTACTTGCAGATTCTTTGAATGGAGATCGTATCTGAGGGAATTTTTGTCAGCGACGTGGCATTTTTAGTGAATCATCTCTCTCCCCTTTTATTCATCAAATGCAAATCTGAAATGAGCTCTGGGGCTTTCCATTCCCAGGAAGTCATGATTTACTAGAAAGAACTGTAGCAGATTCCTAGAAAACAAGGACAGGAAACTTAAGGCCCTGAAACATCTCCGATGGGCAGCGTGGACACGAAGGTGTCTTCAGCAGAGCCACCAGCTCACGCCCACAAAGGGCCCTGGGACTGCATGGCCCAGAGGCCAGACCAGGGCTGGCAGAGCCCCTGTTCCCATCAGTGTCCACAGACTCTGAGAGACCAGATACCGCTTTGTGCTTGCCAAGGTGCCGAAACGAAGAATGCTCGTGTTCCGGGCATGAGGATGTCAGGTGTTGAATTCTGCTCCTGGCTGCCATGGGCTGGTCCTGACTCAAGCCTTGGAAATGTACGCACTTTTGTCTCCTGACTGTCCCCCATGCTAGCAGCTACCACCTGAAAAGTGCCAGCTCCTCCTTCCAAATCTGCTCAGACATCCCCTCCTCCAGGTAGCCTCCCTGCGCCTTCTCTCTTCCTGAGCATCGTTTACGCTCATTGCTTGCTAGAATGAGCGTAAAAGGTCTTCAGTCTCCCTGGGAGCCACGGCCAATCCCAGCAAGAGAGGAAGTAAGGAGGAGGAGGAAAGGGGAGTGAGAGGAAGAGGGAGAAAGAGATGGATAACGGTATGGATCTCTGCAGCAGCCTCTCCATCCTCCACGTGGCATTCCTACACTCTCCTTTCAGAGGCCCAGAACTTGACTTTGAGTGACAGGAAGACATGGGACTCACTAACGCTCTAAAGGAGTTTCTGTGGTGGCAGCAGCTGCAATTGATTCACAGGAGCCTAGAATCTTGGGTCCTCAGGACCCACAAACCCTGGATCCTCTTCTGCCCTGGGTGCCCTCAGCAGCCTCAATGGGGAAGGATTCAGCCAGAGAATTGCATGATTGCGGACTCATCTTAGCCCACAGCGTGTCCTGTTCCCAGGGGTCGCTGTCCGTGGTGCTTACGGATTGACCGACAGGTGGGGAACAGTGTCTAAAGACTGGACCCAAAGAACCACAGTATGTCAGAGCTGTGAGGGGCCCAACAGCTCGTTTTTGCCAGCACCTCATTTTACAGATGAGAAAGAAGCCCAGAGAGGGAAAGGGATTTCCTCAAGACCACCACACAGCCAGAAGCCAAGTGCCAGAGGCTTGTTCAGACAAAACTCGGTACCTGGGGAAGGCTCTCTGGGAGATGCCCACTACCCAGAATAACTAACAGCTCTGAAATTCAAGACAGGTATTTACTGAGGATGGAGAAACCCGCACAGCTGTACAAGGGCCCCTGCTTCTCCTTCTGATCCTTACTTTGACCACCATCCTCTGTATTTGTCTTGCTCCCTCACCAGCCTCCTTCCCAAATCTCTAGGGCAGAGGTCTGCAAATTACAATCTGTGGGCCAAAACTGCCCCATCATCCATTTTTGTAGGGCCCACGAACCAAGAAAGTAGGTGGCATTTGCATTTTTTAAATGGTAGTGGAAAAAATCAAAAAAGGACTCTGTTTCATGACACATGAAAATTACACAAAATTCAAATCCCAGTGTCCGTAAATAAAGTTTTATTGGAACATAGCCCCACCTATTCATTGACATATTGTCAACGACAGAGTTGAGTAGTTATGACAGAAACCATATGGCCCACAAAGCCTAAAATATTTGCTATTTTGCTCTTTTCAGAGAAAGTTTGTCAACGCCTTCCCTACGAAACCCAAGCTTGCTCCTATCACCTCAAGATCTTTGCACATGCTGTTCCCTCTCCTGGAACACTTTTCCCTGTCTGCCTGCAAGTGGCTCACTCCCTCACCTCCTTCTGGCCTCTGCCCAAATGTCACCTCCTCACAAAGGCCTCCTGTGACCACCTCCTCACCCCCCTCCATGACCACTCCCATCGTCTCACTTTATTTCTTCATCAGGATTCTTGCTCACCAGACTCACCTTCCTTCTTTGTATATCCCTCTCGCTACAATGCCAGCTCCTCGAGGACAGGAGCCTCTTTGGCCTGATTGATTCCTGAATCTCCAGCATGGGGATGGGCGCATGGCAGATGCTCCCTGAATAAGGAGCAGGCACGGAACTCTTCTAACTGTTCCAACCAGCTGGCTAAAGAGAGCTGCAATGGCAGGGATTTAGGCGAGCTTCAAGGAAGAACTTCCAGATAATGTTATCCGACTCAAACACTAAAGTCCACAGACACAAGGAGAGGGCCTTGAAGCAGGGAGTGAATCCCAAATCCTGTCTTCAAAGAGGAAGTTCTCCTTTTTTGGTATGGATGTTGGGGGCCTTGGGAAAGAGGAGTGGGGGAGAGGACTCTGAGCAGGCCCAGCACAGGGGCATGCAGCAGCTCGACACTCAGCCCTGCTCCCTTTGGCATCACGACCATCTCCAGCCCTTGGAACAAGCCGCATAGCAGTAGGGACCACCGGGCTCTCCGGAGGGGGTGGAGGTGTCACATGACCTCAACCTGGCCCATCAGCATATTCCATCGCCCTGCAGTGATTGGGTTGGGGGTGGGGGGCACAAGACCAGGTCCGATGAGTCAGGCCTCAGCTCTGGGGGAAGAGAAGCTCTATTTCTATTGGGGTGGCTGAGGGTATCTATGATATGACTCTGAGGGTACTGATGGGAAAGGCCACCTGAGAATAGCACCAATCCAGAGAGAAGAAAGTAAAGCCAAGAGAGGTGGAGAGGTGATTCCTGATGACAACATCAAGCACCCAGATACAGCCTCGCCTAAAGCCACACTATCTTTAGACCTCCTCATGACCTAAATGCTTCTCCCCTGCTTTGTTTGCTTGTTTCAGCTATGTTGAGCTGGGTTTTCTGTCACTGCCTACCAAAACAATTCTGATTGTTCCCACCACCTGGCTAAAGAGAGGAACTGCAGCAGTATAGATTTAGGCTAGCTCCAAGGAAGAACTTCCAGGTCATGTTACAAGAGCTTACAACAAGGGACTGCAGGGTTCTAATATGGGGAGCCAAATGGATTCGACCAGTACCCGCTGAGGGTCAGGCACGGGCTGGGCCACTCACACTATCCAAACTGATCGCCACAGGATTAACTCTGGAAGTAGTAACTGATGTCCTTGTTTTACAGATGACAAGACTGAAGATCAAAGAAGGAAGGTAACTTGGTCAAAGCCGGTCAGTGGTGGAGCCAGACTGCAAACCCAGTTTCTGGAAAGTTCTGGAAAGCTGCATGAGATGGCTTCTCTGCACGATGGAGGCTGAGGCACGTGGCACTGCACATGGCACACCGAGGGCTGGTAATGACCACAAGGCCGTTATAAGACTCACAAAAGTAGGTCACGCTGAAAGGAGGCAGGGGTGAGCGTTTCTTGAGACTTTTCCTCTACATGCTTTCTTGTCTCTCTTTCATCCGTGCCACAACCCGTGCCAGCCCCTCCACAGCCAGCACCACTTTCTCTCGTTCTGCTCAGCAATTAGAATCCCTGTTGTGTGGCTGCCACAGCAGCCCTCCATTCACAGACCCACTTCACAGGAAGCTGCTACGGGGAAGCCCTCACCTCTCAAATCTCCTTCCTGTGGGCCTCAGAGGGGGTGACCCTGCTCCCCACTTCCACACCAGAACATTCAGAGACCCTCGCCCAGTTTGGAACAGGCTGCATCCACCACTGCCCTCACCACCACTCCCTTGAAACCCAGCTCATGGATTCCTATCTCTGCATTGTGCTCCACCCGCTGCTGCTGCAGGAGAGAAGGAGCTGACGATAAATCAGCAGCTCAGAGCCTTGAGGCAGGCTGAGGTGGGGTCTGTCTGACAGCTGGGAAATTCTGTATCCAAGGGACATCACAGCACCTGCTGAACAGGCTGCAGAAGTCCCTGGGTTGGGAAGCAATGCTTGGGCTTCGGGCCTCGGTGGGGAGTGCAGGGCAGTTCCTGACACACCCTAAAGGCTGTGTACAGTGTCTGGGCGCAAAGAGAAGAAACAGCCTCCGTGGCTTGCCCCAGAGGTGTTCACAGATCAAATAATGATGAGACAGATACCACCAGAGCTCCTGGGCTGCTTTCATGTGTGAAGGGTGGGGCTCAGAGACAGAGATCTAAGTCTGCTGGGAACTACTACTTAAGGACAGAGACTTCTTACCTGAGATGTGAAGGTGGCATCAGTTAGGAGTGTGTTTGGCTGAAGTAACAGAAACCTAAGAGTGGTTTAAACTACAAAGGTGTCTAATGTTTAATGAGGATGTGAGAGGTGGGAAGCCTGGAGCTGGGCAGCACCAAGGTTGGTCTGTTACCCAACACCGTTATCAAAGACCCACGTGCCACCCACCTCTCTATTCGACCATTAACAGAATGTTGGTGTCACTCCCTCATGGTTGCAGTATGGCTACCTGCACTCCGGCCATCACATCTGCAGTTAGTGGAAGCTGGAAGCAAGTGGGTACCTTTTCCCCTGCTCACCTCTTTCTTTTAAGGAAGGAAAATCCCTCATAGAAGGCTTGATTGACTGTCTCTAATGTCTCCTTGGCCGGAGCTGGGTTCACGAGCCTTTGCCCTGACCTCAAGCATGAGCATGGGGGAAAACAATGGCCATAACTGGCTTAGGCCAACAACCATTCCTCCCAATCGAGCCTCCACAGGAAGAAGTAGGGTGCGGTGGGCAAAGGCCGTAGTGTGAGCAACCAATGAACCCATTTACAAAGGAGAAACAGATTAGAGAGACTGAGGGTTCCAAAGCCAAGGAAACAGAACAGCAGTGGGAGTGGCACGTGCAAAGGCACAGGGGCATAGGAGATGGCCCAGGGGCTTCAGGGGCTCACTGGCGGTTTATTATTTCAGGAACGGGACACAGGTGGGATAAAGTGGGCAGGACCTCCTGTTACATTTTATCCTGGAGCAGGACAGGAAGCAGGGAATGCTGAGCAAGAGAATAAGTGCATGAGTAGGAGGGAAATTGCAGGCACGTGCTCTTTAGAAATGACGCAGGGCCCTTCTGGGACAGGCAGCGCCGGTGCTAATGCACTCAGGAGGCCTCTGCTCCAGCTGATAATTATAATTGACAAGAAAGCATAAACATGATCTTAATTAATGAATGTGTTAATGACTGCTACCTGTTTATGGATATAAATTCAGTAGGGGCACACTCAGCCTGGTCCTTGTCAGATGGCTACACAGTCACCTCTGTAAGGCTGGCACCTGCGCCGGCCCCACCTCCAGGCCCCACACACATCCAGGCCAGCAGAAAGGACACGGTGCTTTGTGCTTTACTCGGGACACCTCTCCTCGGGAGGCAGGAGGGGGCAGGGTGACCATGGACTCCCATTTACAGAGGAGAAAACAGAGGCTTAAAGCGGGGAAGGGACTTCCTGGTAAGTGGTGGCGGTAGGATTTGAACCCAGAGCCTCTGGCTTTCCCAATCCGCCACCACGCCCCTTGTCTAGGAATAAGGAAAGACCAAAGTGGGTGGGCCGGGCGGTGGGGTCCTCCCAACCGATGCATCTATACAGGGGAGCAAGTGACCTCGTGGCCCACAGCTCCATTCTATAGCACGGCAAGCAGGAGCAGCTCAGTGCACATGCGGTGACCACAATCCACAAGCATGCACAAGCAGGCAGGTGTGTGAAAACCCCCTAAAGGTGGGGCAGTTAGCAGGTGAGGACCTCCCGGTCCTGCCTGCCCCCTACCAGTGAAACCCCCCATGCCCAGACACCCTAGAATGGAAGATCCCCTAGACGTAAAGGGCCCGTAAAAAAGGGCAAGCCACCACCATCCACAGGGCTGAGTTGTTTTCTTAAATTACAGATTTACAAGCTAAGAGTCACCCCCCTTGCCCCACCCCCTGCAGCCCTCTGGACTCTCAGCTGTCATTGCTCTTAGGATCAAGTTCATAGCTTCAAACTGAGTCCCAAGATGGGCATAAATTCTGTTCATTTCATGATGGGCTTCAGCAAAAGGGCGCCATCCGCACCCAATTTCCCATAGTTTCCCGGCATTGGGGTCCCCGCCACAGGCAGCGGGGCTCTTCCTCTGTGGTTCTGCAGATTTATGAGCTAACGATTTAGAACAAGGCCAGGAAGGGATGCCCTCACGCAGCAGACAGACGAGTCATCATGATTCATGCACAAGCCCACAGCCGGTGGAAATGTCAGGCAGCGAGGTAAGCTGCCAGCCAGGGGTGATGACATGTGTTCATCCAACCTCCTCGGACATGGCCAGCCCTGAAGTCAGGGCTGCATGAAGGAAACGGGAATGGGAAAGACACCAGGGGGGCTTCCCAGCGCCCTGAACCCCACCCCCACCTGCCACCCCCACCCCCTGCTGCCATCATCCAGAAAGCAGGGGCTGAACAAGTGACGTTGAAACCCAAGCCCTGAAGTTCAAAGCTGGCTCCAGTAAAAGGACAATGAGCCTCAGTGTTCCCATCTGTAAAATGGGCATCCTAAAAATCTCTCCCTCTTAGGGTTGCAAGAGGATTAAATGAGGTAGCACTGGCAATGCATGCAAAAAAAGCCATAAGCAAAAAAGAAAAAAAAAAAACAAAAGCCATGAAATGTACATAAATGAATGGACATGGCTCTGTGACAAGAATGTTCTTTTTGGCCCGGGGGCCACAGATCCCTAGATAACCCCTGTTCTAGGAGGATGGCTAAGAGGAGGGGTGTGGCAGTGCTCCCCAGCAGTCGGACAGCAGCTACGGCATGCTCTGGAATATGCAAAACCTGGGCCAAAATGATGGAGCAATTTGCAAATTCCGTCCCTGAGATTCCAACTGCCAACTGAGGGGGAAGGGGGCTTCGGGGTGAGGGGGGCTTGGGGTTACAACACCAGCAGGTGCCTTTGTTTCTCGTTAGAGTGTCCTGGAAACGGAGTCATGTGGAAAAGTGAACTGCCCTGAATCACCAAAGCTCAGCTCAGATTCCCTGGGATGCTGTGATTCTGCTCCAAGCCCCGGCACTGATGGAAGAAAAGGCCTCTGACCGGGAGATGAGACACCCCGTTTGATTTTACTTGCCTTTCATCACATCACTGGTTGCTTTTCACAGAAGAGCTGTGCCGCCCTGGGGGAGAGGGGGTGTGCTTGGCTAGGCTCGAGACTTCCCGACGAGCATGTAAGAGACTTCCTTCTAGAGTCACCGGCACAGCGAACCGAGGCATTCGGTTTGTTAAGCCGGCGACGGAGAGGTTAAGGGACTTTTGCCGGTCACACAGCTGGCAGGCACAGAGCTGGAGTATGAGTGCGGACCACCCTCCCTCTACTTCACCAGGGATCCCACGTGTCACGGGTCCTCAAGGAGACACAGACGTCAGGGATGGGAGCAAGGATGCCACAGAGGGAGCACATTTCCTGCAAGCCCGTGGGGTCCGGACCTGCTCATTCCCACCATCCAGGCCACTGGGCAGGGCTGGGCTGGGCTGGTGGCCCAGAGAACGGACTCAGCGCCCAACGGCAGGTCTGGGTTTGAATCCCAACTCTACCCTAGGGCAAGTCCCTTAAATTCTCAGTTTTCCTGTCCTCTAGTTAGTACCTCCTTACAAGGCGGATAGGAAGATTAAATGTGCCTCAGAGCAGTGCCTGGCACTCAGTGACAGCTACAGGAGAGGTTACTGTTACTAGTTTTATTTTCTCTCCCCTTTGCCGTCTCCTGTGAGTGGGAAAAGACTGGCTTTCCCACCTGCCTTGCTTAATCCTGGACAATTTGAAGGAGCTTGATAACAGCTCAAGATGGGAGCTGGGTTCAACTCTCTATTCATCCACTCAACCATTCTAGTCCCTACTTTGCTGGGGACAGAGAGATGACATGAACACAGGCTGGATGAACAGAAAGGAGGCACGTGGACATTCACACACGGCCTGACCGCAGGCTGATCACATAAGCCTTCTCAGCCTCAATGTTCCCATCTTTAAAATGGGACAGCAATACCCTCATGATATGAGCAGTAGCCCAATCCGTGGCCAGACACTGTCATAGCACGTTAAAAATATTAACTCCTTTAACTCATAAAATCCTACTGTTATTATCACCCCACTTAGCAGGTGAGGAAACTGAGGTACAGAGAGGCTAAGAAACATGCCTCATTTCACACAGCAGATCCCAGATGTGAGCCCAGGCTGGCGCTGAGTCTCCCATCCCTCTCTCTACCTTTCATTATGATCCACAGACACTGCCTCATATCAGTGGTATTGTTTGTGGGGACCCCCGGGGATGGTTTTCTCTGAACACTGTTGAATCCTCAAGCCTGGGAGGACTTTGAGCGAGTCATGTCGGACCCACTGCTGGAGCCCAGGTCCATGCCAGGTCAGCTGCCTGGCAAGGCCCGACTCAATGTTTGTTGAATGAATACCTGAATATCTGTGCATCCTCATCTTTGCAGGACACCTGTTTGCATGGCTGTTATCTCTACTGGGCCTCCTGCCAGGCACAAGGGGCTCAGGGAAGGGGAGAGGATGAGAACAGCCAAGAGAACTAGAGCTGCTCAACTGAAAACAGGGGGTCTCAGAAGGAACCGGTCACTGACCCCAAGTCTCTCCTGGGCTGTCTTGCATTGATGCACATATAGACAGATTCCCACCTTCCAGGAATGAAAGATTCTGATCTTTCCATGGCCATGAGTTCCCTGCCCCTCCGGGTTTGCAGGGAGGTGTAGAGAACAGCAGTAATTCCTGAGGGCTCCCAGCATCCATCCAATGGTGCACAAGATCAAACTACTTTCACAGTCCATTCCACGTCTGCAGCCCTGCAGCGGCATAGCACTGGGTAGGCAAGGATATGAGCCATGGGGCCTGGGTTCAAATCCTTGCTACATCTGCTGTCAGCTCCATGACCTGGGGTGAGCAACCTCCTTCTCTGGGCCTCTGTGTGCACCTCATAACAGAGTGCTGATAACAGGGTGCTGAGTAGGGGTGACTATCATTACAGAGGGAGGGAGGAAGGAGACCTGGTACAACGGGCAGTATATTTCCAGGGACAGAGTGAAAAACTGGAAGCTACAATCACATCTACTCTATACGCCACACACCCGAAACTTTCCTGCCTCTGAGCCATCATGCAAACTGTTCTGCTATGCCCAACCACACTGTTCCACCCATCCCTACTTAATCAAGTTATGATGATGCTTTGAGGCCAGCCCCAATCCTCCCCTCTCCCATGCACCCTCTGTTCTCATTTAACGCCCTCCACATCACTGACTCCTCATCTGTCATGTTTGATCTCTTTTTTGACCACTGACACTCAGGTCCTCTCCTCCCGACAGTCCCCTGAGCTCCTGCCCTAAGCTCAAGGACACAGGGGACTTTCAATACATGTTAAGGGCTGCAGGGTCCTGCTCAGCTGTCCTCTGTGGGAAGGCACACTTGCTCTCCTTCCCATGGATGCTTCTATGGGGAAGAAAAACTCTGGCTATGCATCCAGGTCCACTTAGGTACAGAGCAGCTTGAGTTAACACACCGGGGTGTGCGGAGGGAGGGAGGGTGAAGCGAGCAGCAACCCCAGCCCCAGAGCCCTGTCCCCTGGGGGCAGCCCATAAGCATGCCCTGCCCTGCCCTGCCCTGCTCTGCCCTGGTGGGCTGGTTCCTGGGGAGGACAAAAGTGTCTCCTGAAAATCCACGAGGCACCAGGCAGAGGAGGCGTGGGTGTGCACAGGGGCTGGGGAGAGGACAGCCCTTCCTCGAGGGGGTTGCAGAGTGACAGCACACCCCGGAGCCATGCCCCACCCCAGGGCTGCCACCCCTATATCCCACCTGCTCAGGCATCTTAAACCAAAGCTTACAAATGGGGGCCCCGGGGCCAAGTCTGGCACCCAGAAGCATCTGAGTCTTTTGCCCTCACTTTCAGCGCCCAGAGCCGGGGTCTGTCACCGTGAACCAAAGACCATGGCTGGGTGGGGCCCGTCTGTCTGCCTCCCCAAGAGCGTTCAATGGCTTGAGAACCTGGAGCACCCAGCAGCCCCAAGGAAGGGCGGCCTCATCTCCATGCTTTACGGAGAATCCAAAGGTAGGGTGGGTGAGGCCTGGGGCCAGGGGTGCTGGGGAGAGCTGGGCAGAGCTGCGGCTGGGAGGCATCCCGGGGAAAGCGAGATGGCCTGTCCCCCCAATGCTGCAGCCCCAGCCTGCTTGGCCTCCCCCATTCACTCTGGCCTTGTTCCATTCATTCATTCACCCAACACTACCCCAGGGCTGGCGCAGCAGCAGCAGCCACCCGGGCAGCTTACAAGGTCCGAGCAGCCAGTCACCCGAGGGGCCTGGCACCCGAACTAGCTCATCTGGCACGTCGCCACTTGAGGTGGTCACAGTCAGCCAAGGCTCCAGAGGGCCACGGGACTCAGCCAGGGTCACGGGGAAGGCTCTGAACCTAGGGTTGCCGGCCTCTAAAGGCGCCCCCCTCGCCCCCAAACAGTCGACCATGTGCCAAGGAGCCAGGCTCATTTCCAGGTGGTTACAAAAGGTGAGCTGGGTACAGAGAGGGACGGGTGTGTCAGTGGGCAGGGAGGATCTGAGTCCACAGAAGAGCAGAGCTCTAAAGGCGAGGAGAGGAGTCGGGGCTCCTGGAAGAGGCCCCAGCTTGTGCAAAGACCCGGAAGCATGGGGGCAGCATGGGAAATGGTCCTGGCAGGAGTGCCAGGGTGTGGCAGGGGAGGAGGGGTGACTGGAAGCCCACCCCCGAGCTCCCAGCCTGACGCAGGCCCTGGAAGCTATGGCCTTGTCACATCTGACTGCCTCCCCACGTTCTGCTGCCCGAGCCCCCTCCAACGCTGACAGAGGGATTCCCAGTTAAGGGTCTCATTCCTGAGTAAGATGGTCACGCAGCGTTTCCAAAGTTAAACCACACCAATAAAAAACCGAAACTGAAAATCACACATCATCCAGATGATTAATGGTTTAAGATGTGGGGCAGGGTGAGAAAAGGTCCCGCGGGGTTCCTGGGAAGCAGCTGGGCAGAGCCCTGATCCTAGCGGGAGGGAGGGTGGAAGAATCCAATCTCTGTGATGTGACCCGCCCATGGCTGTGTTTAATCTTTCTGACTGCTCGGTCATTTATTTGTCCTCACACGCTCCGTAAACCTCCTTTCTGCATGTGGTCCCATGTCCTCATGGAGCCCACAGGCTGGAAACATAATCAAATTGTGATCACAGCACTGGGTGGCCCCAGGTGAGGAAGGAGGGGGGTGGAGGAGGGGCCCTTGGCTTAACTTGGGCTAGGGGATCCAGAAGGGCTTCCTGGAGGAGGCGGCGTTCCAGCTGGGACTCCATGGACAAGCCATCACTTAAGCCAGCCTGGTAAAGAGTAGGAACCAGATACATGATGACTGAATGAATGAGTGAATAAGAAAATGAATGAATGAATGGGCATGCGCCCCACCGAGAGGGGGGAGGGGTGCACTGGTGGAGCCATGGAAAGGCTGCAGCATGTTCCCTATACAGCCATCTGGCCACCATGCTAGCCTGCGTCCTGGCCACCCCAGGGGCCCTGGTCCACGGGAAGCTGTTCATTTTTTAGCCTCTGACACCCAGTGGGGTGGCTGTGGCAAGATGCCACCTCTCTGGGCTTCACTGCCCCCTGTGTCACCTGTATCCACCCCCGGGCACTGTGCGAGAGGGGAGCTCAGTGAGCAGTCAAAGGCTGAAGAGGGGAAGGGTAAGCACAGCCGAGAGTCCCCACCCCACCCCACCCCACCCCGTGGGCAGCAGAGTCACAGCGTGTGGGGATGTGTTGGTTGGAGGTGAGGGGCAGCTGGAGGCGGCTTCCCACTCCCAGAGGGGACTTCGGGAAGAGGAGGCAAGTCACGGGACAAGAGACAAACCCAATTTGGGACGTGCTGAGTTTGAAAAGCTCATGGGACCACTGGGCAGAGATGCCAGGAGGAGCTAGACAGCCCAATGAGAGGGGCTGGGGGACAGCGGAAGGGACCTAAGGACAACAGGGAAGTTGACTAAGTGGGGTCGTCATGGTGGAGACTCTCACATTTATTTCACGCCTGAGACAGCGCCGAGCCTGGGGGAGGGCACTCAATAAACAGATGCTGAACTGAAAACAAATTCACCTCCATTCCCAATTTGTAACACTGGAATCGAACCTGCTGGATTCAACATATTGACAACTCAGGCTCAGGTTAATTAGCCATGTAAGATGGGACTTGAAAGATTACAAATAAGAGTGAAATACAGGGTCTGGGCAATACTACAAAGCCCAACTCAGCAGCCTCCAGGTGGAATCTCCAACATGCAGTCCAATGGCCTCAGGGCCTTTGCACCAGCTGTTCTCGCAGCCTGGAGCGCTCTGGCCACTGCACTGCTTACACCCCAAACTCCTTCCTGGCTTTATTTTTCTCCATGGTTCACATCAGAATCTGGCCTGGTATATTATCACTTATTTTTTGTCTGTCTCTCCCACTAGACTGTCACCCACGTGAGATTGGGACTCTCTGCTGCTTTGCTCACGGCTGCATCCTGGAACCTACAACAGGTACAGCACACTCAGTAGGGCCCCCGTGAACACCTGCTGCGTGAGGGAGCAGCGACAGCATAGCAGGGACAGTGAGTGTCACCAGGCATTGTCCCAGTTAGAGAATGAAGGGCTCAGCAGGACACCCCGCTGTCTTTCTGCAAAGGTGCAAATTTAAACCTAGGGAAAGCAGCTGCCCTGATTTGGGGACAGCTGTAAATATAATAAACAGCCACCTCCCAGGGCTCAAATTAAATGGGGGTGGAGGAACAGGGAGGGTTGCTGCATGCAGACCTGCCACAGGCTCAGGCCTAGCACACACCCACATGGCAGAACCAAGGGTCTCAGAGGCATTTCAAACACCCCCCCACCCCCCCTGCTTCAAGAAGCCCCATGCCCCAGATACCTCTAACCCACACCCTCCATTTGGAGACTAAGAGCTGTGCTGTCAACAGTTCCAGCCCAGAAAGACCTCAGTCCAAACCTGGCAACTTGGACCACTCACTCCTCCACCCCAGCCCCTCCCAGTCCCACCCATACTTCAGTTTCCACCACCTCCTGGGACAGACTGATTATTCCTCCACCCAGGGGCTCCCACCAGGTGCTGGGTGCTGAGGACAGCTCCACTTCCACAATCCACTCCAAGCCACCCGCTGGCAAGCCCATCGTCCTTTGTCAGTGCACGTCCCCAGCCTGCACGCCTGCTGCAGCCTCCTTCCCAGCCAGTCTGTGCCACGAGGGCCGGGCCCTGCAAAGCCGAGGCCCGACAGTGCCCTCTATCAGCCCCAGCACCCTCACTGCCCCATCCCGCCTGGCATCCCAATTCCAGAGCCCCCCACCGCACCCCTCACCCAGACTCCTGGGGTGACCTCAGGGCACTCTGCAACAAGGCCCCCAAAGAACTCAGCAACACGTCCCTGGCTGGCCCCACGCCAGCCTCAACGTCCATCCTGTCTGTTGTCCAGTGATCAAAAATAGTAGTTTCATACATTCTGTCCAGTTTTCTAGGGTGTCCATGATGACAACATATCCCATACTCTTACTCCTTCATGGAAGTCTCTAGAATTATCCTTAAAAAAAAATTTTTTTTTTTGCCATTTTAACCATTTTTTAGTGTACCATTCAGTGGCATTAATTACATTCCCACCTTCCATTACCAAAACATTTCCTCCAACTCGAATAGAAGCTCTGCGCCCATTTAGTAGTAAACTACCCCTCTGCCTTCTGTCCAGCCTTGGTAACCTCCAGTCTACTTTCTGCCTCCATGAATTTGCTTCTTCTAGATATTTCATATCAGTGAGATCATACAATATTTGTCCATTTGTGTCTAGCTTAATTGAATTGAACACGATGTCTGCAAGTCCCCTCCATGTTACAGCACGGATCAGAACGTCGTGTCTTTTTAAGCTGAGTAATATTCCACGGTGCAGGCGTGCCACATTGTGGTCACCCATTCATTGTGGAGAGACACTTGGGTGGCTTCTTGCTTTTCGGACCTTGCAAATAATGCCCCTAGAAACGCATGCACATGCATCTGTTCGCAGCCCTGCTGTCAATTCTTTGTGGACATACACTGCAAGCGGGCTCGCTGGGTCATGCGGTAATTCTATTTTAACTTTTTGAGGAGCCACCTGACTGTTCTCCACAGCAGCTGCACTGTTTCATATTCTAACCATTTTCGTGTGCGTCTCTTTCCCCTGCTACATGCGGCTGGGGTCCAGCCTCGGGCACCACCACCCGGTCTCCTATGTCATGACACGCCTCCAACGACCATCACTACCAATGCGTCGCCTCCGTACGCGCACGTGCCGCTCCCCATTGCGAGGTGGGGGCTGTCCGCCACCCTCCTGGGCCGGGGCTGGCCTGTGACTGCTTCGACCAGCAGAGAAGGGCAGGCAGGAGGCTGTGCCAGGTCTGAGCCCAGCTTTTTCTTCATGTAGATTTCTCTCTTTAATTTTTTTTAACGTTTTTTATTGTAAAAATATAACATATACAAAGCGAAGAAAGAAAAAAGCAATTTTCAAAGCACTCTCCAACAAGGAGTTACAGAACAGATCCCGAAGTTTGTCATGGGCTCTCATTCCACCATCTCAGATTTTTCCTTCTAGCTGCTCCTAGACACTGGAAGGAATATGAATATCGTGATTCAGCAGCCACACTTACTGTTAAATCCTGTTCTCTCTGTTACATCTCCTACTTCTCTTTGATCTCTCTCCCAAGCTATAGGGATCTTTGGGCGATGCCCTTTCTGACTTTTTCATGTTGAGAAGGGGTGTCCACACTAAAGGATAGGGGGATGCATTCAATCGATAATCTTGGAGAGGCTGGTCCCTCTGGGTTTCAGGATTTATCTGAAGTAGGAATCCCCCGGGAATTATATGTTTCAGAAAAGCAAAGTTAGTGCATGAAATTTTTATAGAGAGTCAGTTGGAACCCTAGGTGTTCCTGAGAGTTAACAGGAGTGGTGTTGGTTGGGGGTTAGCAAACCATGGCTATTAGCACTAACTGAAGCATGCATGAGAGCAGCCTCCAGAATAGCCTCTTGGCTCCACTTGATCTCTCTTGGCCACTGATGCCTCAATTTATTAAACTTCTTTTCCACCCTTTTGGTCCGGAAGGCGTTGTGAGCCCAGGTTTTAAAAGGACTGACAGCTCCTGCTTTCCCTGTTTCAGAACTCTCCGTCTTGGGATGTGGCCTTCAGGAACACCTGCTCTGCTGGGAGAAGTCCAAGCCATATGAGGGCATCATACATGTGCTCTCTGCTCAGCCACCCAGTTGAGCTCCCAGCCAGCCAGCAGCTAGGACTGCCCGCCACATGACAGAGCCATCAGGGATGTCCCACCCGGTCGAGCCCTCAGATAAACTGACATCCAGCTGACATCCGACTGCAGCAGCACGAGAAACCCTAAGTGAGAACCACCCAGCTGAGCTCAGGCAACCCAAAGAACATTGAGAGATAATAAATTCTTCTTACACAGCGGTAATAAACCAGACTGATGCTGCAATTGTCTTTTAAATGCAAAACGTAATCTTAAAATGGTCTGTGAGTGTCTCTGAGGCAGCAACCACGTTTATCCCTAGTGGTTCCTTGCGTTAAGCATATTGACCAGCATTTTCATTCCATCAGAAATACTTCTTGAGCGCTTACTCAGCGTCAGACCTAGGGGGCTGAGGAATCAGCTGTGACACATCAGAGCCCCTGACTTTCCAGAGGGCAAAGAAATGCACTGAACAAGTAAAGAGCAAACGAAAAAGTGCCAATTAGTGATAGGTGTTATTTATTCGCCATTTATGGAGCCCTACTACGTGCTAGGCTGATCTAGGCTGTACACACAGCAGTGAACAAAGCAGACCAAAAAACCCTGTTATCTTTGTGGCAGTGACATTGTAGGGGGAAGACAAACAGAATATGTTAGAAGGGACAGCGCTATGTAGAAAAAGGTGGGTTCGGAGGGAAGTCATGAGTATGGGGCTGGAGACGGTGCCAGAGGGGACTGACGGCGGGGGGCAGTAGTGGGAGGAGGAGAAGGCAGGCTGCGGGGGTGAGGGTGGGGTGTCCCACCCACAGGTCTGTGGCCACTATGAGAAATGAAACATCTGCTCTGGACGCAGCAAGAACCATGTTAGGTGCCAGGTAACGGAGGAAGGCACCTGAAGGTTAGAAGGATGGTTAGGGAGATGTGGTGTGGAAAAGTTAACACTGTAGGATGCGTAAGCAAGGAAGGCTTCTCTGAGGAGGTGATGTTCGAGCTGAACCCTGAATGTCGAGACGCTTAGTTGGCACTTGGAAGAGTGAACAAATGAATGATGGAACTAGGCTCCTTTTTACAATGTTCTTGATAGGCTTAATATTTTAATATTAAAAGAGAGCTCTTTTCCCCCAGAAAATTGTAAGTTCTTTAAGGGTGAAGGGCACATAAGGAATTATATGGACAAGCCCAGACACCTGGGAAGTCCCAGTAGAGATTTGCCATACCGAACTGAGAGCCCAGGGCAAAGCTTGACTGAATCCCATTCTCACCCTTTATGATGCAAATGGAATTTGGTTGGTTTTTCAAATTAAGCTTTTAAACCTGTCAGCTTAGCAGGGAACTTGTCAGTCCAAACTCATCTTTCTAGCAATAATCAAGTTATACCACGCGTGAGATGGCCTGTTCCCTGAGTTATTTAATTAGAATCTGCAGATATTAGCGGGTAAAGAGTCAACACAGCACATTTCAAAACGGGCTTGGTCTCTGAGCGAGAGTCGGGGTGGGGGTGGGGGAACAAGATGACATCCTGGAAGACATCAGCTGAGATTCACTTCGTTGGCCACCTCAGTCGTCATGCACTCTGAGAGGAGTGCCTAGAGACAAGAGTGGCTTGCAGCAGAGCTCGGCTGTGACAGCACAGGAGGGAAAGCTGAAAATCACAGATATGTGTGGTCCTCGGAGTAGCTGGACCCAGTGAAAAACCAAAAAAAAAAAAAAAAGGTTGCCTCCCTGGCTGGCTTTATTGGTTAAGACCCAGATTCAGCTGCCGTAACAAGAGACCCCACAGGGCAATGGCTTGTACAAAGAGAATTGTGCAATTCTCTCACACTTCAGTCAGAAGCAGGCGGTCCAGGGCTGCTATGGCAAGTCAGCTCCAGGGGGCCCCTTCTAACTCCTGGTTCCATCGTCCCGGGGTGCAGGTCTTGTCCGCCTGGGTCAGAGCAGAGCTTCAGCTGTAAAGTTCCTGCACAACTATGACATATCATAGAAGTTGCACAAATCCCTTCCTTTCAGTGTACTCCACAAGCACCCCTAGCCGCGGAGGAGGCTGTCCTTAGCTAAACATCGGGCATTCAGTTGCTTTAAGAGAGAAGTGGACAAACGGGTCCTGGGAGCTAATGGGACATCTCTGCCACCCCCTCTTTTTCAATGTTCCCTCTCCACCACCACTCACCCATTCCGTTACGTACCCTGAATTCATGTCTTATGAGTCTGTCCACCAGCCACGCTGCACGTAGCCACTTATGCAGGAACCGCTAAAAAGCATGGGCCAGTGCATGCTTTTCGTTACATTTGTTGGGAAATCGCTGGTTGGGACTCCGTTAACTAACTCTGAGGCTCTCTTCCTGGTAGTGGGACATGACAGGGCAGGGGGATGGGAGAACCACAGCAAAGGACTGCAAAGAGGAAGGAGGGGCAGGCAGAAGCTTCACACCACGGGAGGTGGGGATGGGTGGAGAATAAGTAAATGCAGGCACCGACAGCCCCTTGAATCAGGGTTCAGTCATGACCAGAACCAACCGAACACGGCAGAAGGGGTCCTGGGCTGTTATGGGGCCAAAGCTTTAGGGAGGCATGGCCGCTTCTGCTTTTCCGCTCTGGGGACACCAGCCGCAGTGGCACAAATCCAATCACCCCGAGACTGCCATGCCGGGAGGAAGGCCAAGCCAGCCCTGAGGGGACCCCATGGCAGAGCATCGAGGCTCCAAACACGTGACCTATTTTCAACAGCCCCCCCCCAGGATGATGTTGCAAGGAAGAAAGTGTCTACCATTCAGTAAAATCACCTCCAAACCGTAGAAATAATTCTCCTCCTCTATTCCACGTTAGTCAGAACTTCCATGGGCCCCCGTGTCCAGATTTGAAAATAAATTAATATTATATTTTATTCATCTAATGAGCGAGGAGTCAGACAAATGGCAATAGTCGAGGTGGGAGGATACAGTTGGAAAAACGTAGCTGGCACGTTTTTCAGGAGGATCATTTGCTAATATATATTAGGGAACTTCTACCAGGAAGTGGTTCCAGGAGAGCAGAGACCTTTGTTGAACCCCTTGTCATTCATATCTGTCAAATGAAAAGGAATGGAAAGACTTTGGAGGGATAAGAAGGCTACAAAACCATGTGTACAAGATGATCCGACTTCTGCAAAAAAAAATAAAAGGGGGGTGGTATGTGCATATTATACATAGGGAAGACTGTTCCTTTGGTAGCCCTGGGGAACCACGCCTGCCGGTATTCACGCACATGTGCAATCCCCTACTCTTGAATTGGGACTCACGTGTGACCTGCCTTCACTAATAGAACATGGCTTGTCCCCGCCAAGCCCTGACCAAACTGCAGACCTACAAACAATAAGCAGTGGCTGTGTAAGGCCACTAAGTTTTGGAGTAGTCTGCTACTTAGCAATTCATAATTGAAACCATGCACATACTGCACATTCATATACATATATGAATACAATGTCTGAAAAGTAATATATACATATGCATATGCACCTACATATGGAAAAATACATATGTGGGTGCATATGCATACCATTAGAAAAACAGCTGTAAAAAATACAAAACCTGAACAGCATTTGTGCAATGGCACGATGGACATTTACTTTTTCTCTCCTTGGGGGAGAGGGGGCAGAGAACATAGTGGTGAAGAACAGGGACTCTCAAACCAGACCATCTGGGTACAAATCCTAGCTCTGCTCCTTACCAGCTGTGTGACCTCAGGCAAATTACTTAATCTCTCTGTGACTTGGTTTCCAAATCTCTAACGCTGGAATAATAACAGTGCTTCCCTCCTAGGGAGGAAGTAATAGCTGTCATCACTGTATTTTTCATAGTAAACATACTACATTTACTAAAGAATAAGAAAATGTATATATGGGTATATTTTAAGGGGCCGTGAGGAAAGGTCCAAGGACAAGAACTGGTGGTAATGGTTGACATTAACTGAACACACACTAAGGATAAGGCACTGTTATATCGCTTTATTACAACCCTTTTGTAGATGAGGAAATTTGGGGCACAGAGAAGTTAAGTGACTTGCCTGAGGCCACACAGTCAGTGTCTGGTAGAGCCAGTGTTGAAGGGGAGCAGTAGCCTATGCATGTGGGTTCTGCAGTGGTTGAAGCTGGGTCTCCTTAGAAGGTGAGGCACCCACCTAACTACCCAGCTATGCCCCAGCTACCTTCTCCACTAGATAATGATGATTCAGGAACTTGTGAAAATGTCTATTTCTGCATCCTTGGGGACCACACTTGACAGTTTGAAGACCTGGCATCTCTGATGGGCTTGGGGAAGCCAATATTTCAGATTCACAGTGCTCTGGCCCTCGGTTGTTTGAACTTCCCCAGATCATGACCCCCAAATCCCACTCCCAAACCTACCTGGGAAGAGGATTTTCAGCATTGACTTTGTATGAACAGGTCCCCGGAAACAGTAACAAAATTGCTAATAAATTAACAAAGCTGTTTGCAAACTTTCATAGTCTGCAGAACTGAACCTTGGCTAATGAGGGAGATAAGAACATCCACTGGCCCAGTCAACCAAGGCCTTAAAACTTCATCAAAGAGAAAGAGAAAGTCCCACTGGCAGGATGTTTAGTTATCAGTGCTGACAGCTCTCCAGGCTCTGAGCTGTGGAATGCTTAAATTTGGAGTCTCAGAGCAAAATCTGCCACTGGGAGTTTGTCCTGGAAACAGGGGTGCTGGTCCAATCCACCAGCTCCCAGCGTCATTCTCCACCCAGCTATTTACTCTCCAATCACTCTGGCTTCCTCCTGCCTGGAATGCCCTCCCCTGCATTTCCACATTGTCAGACCCATCCATCAGGCCCTACTAAGACACCACTTCCTTCAAGATGCTATATCTGAGACCTCCAGCAGTGAGCATTGCATTGCACCCTGAGTATGCTACTTTTGTATCTGGGAACAAGTGACTCTGTACTGTGGATGGTTAAGACCCTGTCACCCACCCCTGGGCTCTTCTCAGTGGTATCTATGTCTCATCTTGGGGATCTTAATGGGGCATGGCAGAGTCCCCAGCCTATGGACTTCCCAGAGAGGAAAGAACATGTGCAAAAGCACTGAGGTTTGACAACAGAAGTGGGGATTGGGAAAACTGAATGACTCAATATATGTGGATTCAATATTAGTTCTCATTCAGATGGGTTCTTTGCCCAGTGACCTTGAACCCTGGATCCTATTAAGATATTTCTACTTCTTGTCTTAATAGAGTTCCCATGTTGTCTCCAGTAATCAGGCTGAACACAAATGGACTCTGTCGAGGAGTCTTAGGGAGCCAGAATAGATAGATCAACCAGAAGATTAGATACAGCTGAAGAGAGCACTAGGGAACTGGAAGACCATCCTGAGGAAATTGTCTATGATGCAATACAGAGAATTGAGAAGATGGAAGAGTTAAAGAGAGGTTACAGAAGAAAAGAAAATCAAAGAAACTATAACCAGCATCTCTGGGGGAGAGAATGGAGGATGGGAAAGAGCCAAAATGGAATACTCTTCACACTGGGGGGAGCACTCCTGCTTGAGCAAACATGGGCTTGCCTTGAAATCCATTCCTCAGGATTCAGGGGAAGTGAGTCTCTAGGGATTGTGGTGGGAGGGAGAAGAAAGAAAAAGGGAAATGGATGCTAATTGAATGCCTACTACGTGCCATGTGCTGTCCTACCCCAGTCTCATTTAATCTATCCATTGGACATGAGGCTTGGATCTTGGCTGCCATTCTTTCATGGGGCCAAGATTCACCTTATCTCGTTGTCCTTCATGCCTTCAGTGAATAGGACAAAGACATGCACACATTGGGTGCTCAATAAAAACATCAGAGTGAGTGCGGAACTGGGGCTGGGAGAGCTCAGTGGCTGGTCCACAGTGACACAGAAAGTAACACAAGGAGAAAGAATCTGAATTCAGAATTTTCTGACCCCTGGGTCTGTACTCCTTCAATTCCACTGTGCCAAGAAATGTTTGCTCACTTCTCGAGGCCACTGGCTCAGCCCCTATACCAGCATCTCCAGACACAGCAGCAGGAGAAGACTCACAGCCTGCATCTCTGATTTGGAGTTGGCTCCCACTAGGTCCTGGAAGTGGAGAGAGTTCAGTTCTACTTACCCAGCCCAGCAACTGTTCTGGCTTCGACAATTTTCATACCTCCTTGTGCACAAAATAAATTGTGTGTTCCTACTTTGGGTTTGGGGGAAAGGTACCCGTAATTACAATGTCTGTTTCGCCTGGGCACAGAATGAGGGGATGTGCTGGCAGAGAAATGGATCGATTTTGACTAATTGCTTTAGTTTACCATCTTGGTTCCAATTAAGACATCATTTGCACCGAAGTCCACCTTCTACAGAAGCTGCGCCCTGACTCCCCAAGCAGTCCACACACTTGACTTGCAGCCCGAGGCCCTGAGCTTTTCACTGGCATCTTTGTAAAATGCCAGTTGACCTTTCGGAATCCCAGGCCCGGGAGGTGACCTACGTGGGTGTACCTCTTTCCATATCTTTTCTCACAGTCAGAAACAAAATGCCCAAACATCCATCAGCTCACTCTAAGCAAATGGGCATGGACACTGGACTCTTTGGAGAAATTTTGTTTCAGCCGGAGAGGTGGTGTGTTTAGTTGCCTGTTAGAATCGGGCAGAATTTATGAAAAATGCAGATTCCCCGGCCTTACCTCGTCTCTACTGAGCCAGACTGTACCAAGATGGGGCCTGGAAATCCGTATTTTTTAACCAGTACCACAGGCAATGTTTTGATGTCAGTCTCAGTTCTGCCACTTATCTTTGACAAGCTGCTTATCATTTCTCAGCCTCAATTTCCCAGAGCTGAAAATATGGGCCTAATAATTCTCTTCGATGGACGGGGTTGGTTGCACAGATGACTTAGAATGAATTTGCACTAAATGGTACTTATCCTTACTATTGGATGTAGCAGAGCTAATTTCAAGGGTTTGACAGGGGCGGGGTGTGGAGATGCTATTTGTACCCTCCAGAAAGTCCCGGTATTTTAAATACAGTACCAGCACTCTTTTTTCACCCTCCACCCTGCTCTTCATTCTCTGCAGATTCCAAATTCTGCAGACCTCTTCTCTCCCCAAGGCCCCACACCCCACACCCATAAATAAATCATCAGAAGATTTCAAATTTGGGTGGCCTTCAGAGCCTCCCTTCAAATGGAATGAAAAGCAGACACATGCTTCCCCCCAGGAACAATGAGCAAAGTCCTACGTTTGCAAAATGGTCAAAAATGAGTCATTTCATTTGTGGAAAATGAATACATCTGATCTTGCAAAATGTTTCGCCTGGGGGAAAAGTAGCGCATGTGAATTCGCAAACAGGCTTCTCCTGGAAAAAGCACCTCCCCGCCCCCCGGAGGCTAAAAAAAGCCAAGCAGAAAGGTGGCAAGTCAGATAGTGCCAGTGTCAGAGGAAAAACAACCTCATGGAGCAAGGACACCGGGGCGAGACGTGGGGCCCTGGATGGTCTCCTTAACCTTCCCTGTTTGTAAACATTTAGCAAAGATGACCACTTCCTTAATATGTGCATTAATATGTTACTTAGCCAGGCTCATCAAATCCAGACACTGCCTCATCAACTCATCCCATGCAGCTACTCCCACCCAGTATTTTCAATGAGGGTTTACATATAAAAGGGAGAAGGGGGGAGGGTGGTCCACTCTATTTTCCCAGTTTACGTCCTGAAAATATTTATGAGTCCGAGATTCAATTAAGCAAACAGTTATTTGCACCTCTTTCGGGCAAGGCATCACGCCAGGGGTTCCCAGGGATACCGAGAAGAATTCATTCGGCAGGTGCCCCTGGGTGCCGGGGGTCCCCGGAGACTGACCAGCGAGGGGCTCGTCCCTGTCCTTGGGCACCTGACTCTGCCTGGGAGGACACGTGCTCCTGAGCCACCGGAGGACAAAGTGGCCTCACATCACGGGTCCAATGTCAAGCAGAAAAAAGCCTCTGGTGTGCAGATGGAGGGGAGAGGTGCCTACTTCAGCTCCAGTCCCTCTAAAAACCTCTGCAGACGTGGTAGCAGGATCATCACCAAGGGGTTCTGGGAAAGGAGCGGGGTTTTGGCTGGGGAAGGGGGCCAAGGGAACCCCTGTAAGTTCAAAACAAAATAACAAAACCCAAGGCCAAGCAAAGCCAGGAGATCAGTGGATGCTTTCAGCTCAGGGGGCAGGAGCCTAAGGTGTGTGCAGGAAGGCAGCAGAAAGCCGAGCTGCTGGGTGGGCAACGGGGTGCCACGCTGAGAGGGACCAGCCACGCCTCGGCTAGCAGCAAGACGGACAACTGGGAATCCCAGGAGGGAGGACGTGGGGGCGGGGAGGTGGGGGTCACAGTGAGATGGGTGGGATTGTGAGTGGTCCCGAGATGCTTAGGCAGGCCAGACAGGAGGCTCAGTGAAGGAGAGACTGAATGGACGTGCTGAGGCTGCCCAGGTGGGCGTGGGGATCGGACTAGGGCCCACCAGGGATTAGATTTGATCCCAGGGAAAGGAAGGGCCTTTGTACCCGAGCCTCTGGCTTCATGCTCGCAGGACTGCATGTGACCCATGCCTGACACCCCAGTTTGGCAGCTCGTGGGGGTGAAACGCGATGTCTGGTACGTGATGGGGTACAGCCGTGGTGTGTGGGCAGCCTCTTCAAGTCACAGCCATATTCTCCACCGAGACCCCCCCCCATTAGGTTCCGGGGGTCCAGTCCATGAGTCCAAACAGCAAAGAGGAATCAAAGTCATTAGAGGACTGGGTGCTTCAGCCCCACAACATGTACGTACAGGCTTCTCTGCTTGAACGTCTACCGGCTTTCTCCCTCACCCGGCTCTTCACTCCGGGCATCCTGCTGGGACCCAAGCGGCTGGGAGCTGGGAGCACAGGATCTACTGTGCACACCGGCCCCAGGGCGTTTTGAAGCATTGCTCACTCTCGCCTGGCAGCTCCATGACGCTCCTTCTCTAGGTGTCCACACAGGCTGTCACGCCCTCCCCTTGCCATGGGAGGGTCTTTCCCACTCTTCCCCACGTGGAGAATGATTGTCCTTCTCCGGGACCCAGCTCCAGGGTCGCCACCTTGCAGGGGCTTTCCTGACCACCCACCGCGTGGAATGCTGAGCTGCAGGGGAGGGATGAGTCATGACATTCAGCTCTGTTCTCGGCCAGAAATCTTACTATCACGTGGGTTCATTCATGCCACACACATTTACTAGCACTCATTCTAGGTAAGAAATTACAAGATTGCAGGTGAAAGCAGACTCGTCTCAGGATCTCTGCCAAGCCCCCCTCCCCCCGCCCTCAGTAGGGATACATCCCGTTATCAGTCATTAGCACCTCCACAAGAAGACAGATGGAGAAAGGAGCGGCAAGGCCAGGGGCACAGGGCCTGGGAGGGCAGGGGAAGAAGGCAGGGGCACTCAGATTCCACGGGGGCCCAGGGAGGGGGCGGGTGGGAGTTGGAGGGCCCAAGGGGCAGAGAGCTGGTACTGAAGGTGCCATCTCCTTCCTGACATTCCAGCCCCCTCTGTTCCATGGCTGAATCCCCTTCCAACACCCAAGCACAACTCCAGGGACGGACGCCCATGGCTCCTTGGCAATCCCACCCTCTTCTCAGACCATCCTGCATTTGTAATTAAGGTTTTGAAAAGCTAATACATCCAGATGGGCCAAAGCTCAAAGGAATATAACCTGGTATGCCCTGAGGAGGCTTACCACCTCCAGAGCACCCTACTCCCTGCTTCCAGAAGGAGCCATTTTAACAGCTTCTTGTGTCTCCTTTCCACTGTTTATGGGTGTAAATAGGACAAATAAGAATGTATGTTCTCAGTGGGTATCCTCGTTCTTGGGAAATGCACATGCGAGTTTTAAGGGTTCAAGGATCATGACATATACAACCAACTTTAAAATGTATAGAAAATACATAATCTGGAGATAGTTAGATGGGTGGGTGGATAGATAGATAGATATAGATAGATAGATAGATAGATAGATAGATAGAT
Organism: Myrmecophaga tridactyla; assembly: GCA_004026745.1. Classification (NCBI taxonomy): domain Eukaryota; kingdom Metazoa; phylum Chordata; class Mammalia; order Pilosa; family Myrmecophagidae; genus Myrmecophaga; species Myrmecophaga tridactyla. Next base: position 26,480 of record PVIY010015181.1, on the reverse strand, counting down.
AGATAGATAGATGATAGATAGATAGATAGATAGATAAAGTGATCACAGAGTTTAACCAGACAGACAATGGACCAAGACAGATAAGCTGATGGGAAGAATGATATGGCTCATGTGGCAAAATGGTAAGAGCTGGTAGAGAGGGAGAAAATTAAAAATTGGTGGATCTGGTGTGATAGTGTGGAGCTGTCATGTACCTCAGAAAAGCCATATTCTTTTAATCCAGTCTTGTGGGGCACAGCTATTGTGGCTGGGACCTTTTGATTATGGTGTTTCCATGGAGATGTGATCCAGCCCCTTCAAGGTGGGTCTTAATCCTTATGAGGATAAAACTCAGAGCAGTTTAGAGAGCCCAGAGATGTTTGGTGACAGAGAAAGACACACCCAAAGAGAACTCACTGAAAGAGAAGGTGTCTCCAAAGAAGCAAGCAAGGACCTACAGAGCTGAAAGAGCCTCTGAAGCCAGAACTTGAAAGTACTGGAACATGGGAGCGAAGGTAAAGCAGATGCTTCCCAGGTGACAGAGGTGTCCCAGATGCCAGCAGCCTTTCTTCATAGAAAGTATCCTCCTATTGACACCTTAATGTGGACATTTTCATGGCCTTAGAACTGTAAACTTGTAAACTAATAAGTCCCTATTGTAAAAATCAACCTATTTCTGGTATATTGCATTCTGACAGCTTTAGCAAACTGAAACATCTGGGTATCTGGGGAATGGGTAAGGAGTATGGTTAGACTTCTCTTTATGAGTTGATATTATTTTTGCAGCTGTCTTATAAGTTTGAAATGCTTTCAAAATAAAAAGTTAAAAGAAAGAAACTATATATTCTTGCAGCGTAAGAAACACTCTCCTGTGCCCTTGACAGTACGTTCTCGAGACTTTTTCCCATTGGTACACAGAGAGCCTCCCCCATTCATTTTTACAGCTGCATGACATTCCAACGGGGGCATGGACCAGTTTCCTTCTCTGGTCAATTTTACTGATACTGGGTACAGTCACATTCTCTAGAACTTTGAACTGATCCAAACTGTCCCAGGCTGTCCCCAGAATACCCCATGGACCTTCCCTCTGGAATTCCTGGCTCCCAGCCATTCTGATTCCCAGAACACCTCCCCCAGCCCTGGCTTAGGGGTAAGGGTCCCCACAGGTGCCACCAGGTGCTGCACCACCCCACCCGGAATCCTCCACCCCACCCTGTACAGGGCCCCGTCATTATTGTACTCCCTCAGCCAGCCTTTTCAGTTGTGTCACCCCGTTTCCCACCCACCCCACCGCCTCTCTCTGTCCCATTCTGCCTCCCTGGCTCCGACTCTCTGCCTTTGTCTCCTGACCCAAAGTGCAAAGCTCACCCCTTGGACAGAGCACAAAGGTCATCCTCTCCATGAGCCTCTCTCACCTCCATCTCCCACCTAGAGGACCCCATCCCAGCCTGGTACACACAGCTCCAACTGTTTGTCCCAGTGAGACCCCAGACAACTTCTCATGTCCAGGCAAGGCTGACCCCAGTCTGGTTTCCTAACACCTACCTGGCCAGGGTGTGTCTGGGACAACCACTCCATAACCTGGAAGTTTCTCTGGTGCCACTGCAGCCTGGGGAGTCCATGTGTTTCTGGCATTGCCTCCTAGCTCCCACCCCTCATCACACTGGCCTCCCACCAGTCCACCACCTCCCATCCACTCCACGGCCTGGAGCAGCCCCTCAGCTGGGGCACAAACACCTCAGGGTTCTGGCTCCAAAGACTCCCTCCCTTAGTGTAGTCAGTACCCCCAATCAAGACCCTGCTGTGCATCCACCACCCCCAACCCTCTGTGGTGGGGGCTGGGAGGGGGTGAGGGTCTCAAGCAGAAGTAATGTGAAAGCAAGGGTTTATCTGTCCCATGCATCATGGAAACATGCTCACTTATGTAGAAGGCTTGCAGGGAACTATCCCATCACCACACACCTCGTCCCCCCAGGGAGAGTCCGATCCCAGAATCTTCTATCACAGCTGAGGCAAACCAGGACCTCGTCAACGGAAGGAGCAACTCCCCACTCTGGGCACGTCCATTACAGTCCCTCCCAAACCCAGTACGCCTGCACAGTCAACTAGAATTCTTGTTCACTGACACTGAGTCAACACTCACAGCTCCTTCCAAACAGGGTTTATGGTTCCAAGGGGGGAGGGGTGGGGGGGCTGGGTGGGCCAAGGCCAAATGGAGGGGCAAGGAGAGCAGGGAAGAGAACGTGTCCAACACTCAGTGTTCTGATTTGATGAGAGCCCGTCAGAGAGAAATCAAAGCACATGGTTTCATTAAAGCTCCTCATTGCTTACCCCTGCCCTACTCCCAGGACAGGAAAGCCCCAGACAGAACAGACAGAAGTTAATAAAGTGCATACCTGATGCTCCGTGAGCCTTCTCCTTCAGACCTGTAATGAGAGAGAACACACACTTTGAATGCTGGTCCCTTTCCCTTCTGCAGACCCAGAGATCCCCAGATACCCCAGAACTCCCTTCTCTAGCCTCTACAGGCTGCTCCCCAGGCCTGAGACATCCGCCCTCCAAGGTTCCTTCCATTTAGAACCCTTCCTTGAAAGTCACCTCCCCCTGGGGATCTGGAGGTGTCCTTACAGCCCCCATTACCTTGGTTGTAATGGTTTAACCAGGATTTGTGAACTCCCCAAGAGTCGGAGAGCAACCCCATAGGAGGGGCTAGTAGTGCTAGAACTCTCCAACTGGAGCTCTGCCAAGTAGCAACTGAATGAATGAATGAATGCACGAACAAACGAGTGAGTGGGGGATGGTGCAGCTGGCCTCACTGCATCCCCTACTTGGTATTTCCAGCATTATTTCCCCACTATCAGCTCCATTCCCTGGTACCCAGAAATCAATTACACCACTTTACAAAAGAGACAACCCTGAATGTCAAGAAAATGGGCAATTAGATTGTTATCGCACACTCGAACTTTCACTGCGACTGCAAAATAAGCTGCACCAACAACGCCGCCTTCCTGCTCTGTAAACGCAAGGAGAGGGATTTGGGGATTAAATCACCCGCAGCCAAGGACTAAAAGCCTGGTTGGGCCTCCTCAGTCTTAAGGAGCGAAGGGTTGTGTGCAAACGCATGCAGGAATCTAAACCCTGGATGTCCCAAATGCAATTTGATTGCCAGAAAGCTAGAGAATCAAAAACACACTTAACCCAAAGTCAGATGAATTGCCTTTTCAGTAATTTTACAGAAGTCGGGGCACTGGCTGTGCAGCCCCCAACAGCTCATAAAGCACAAGGGGATGATATTTTTTCCCTACTGAACCATTTTTCTTTCTGATTTTGGAGACCCAGTCTCCAAAACTTTTTTTTTGATCCCACCTTTTTAATGTCTATTATGTGAATAACAGATGCTCTCAAGGATGTCTTTCAAACCATAGACCATGTGAAGGACAAGCCCTCTGGGTCGTTAAGGATGTAAACACTGACAGCTGGCTGGCAGCTTGGAAGACTCTGGGCTGTCCAAGTTTCTCTTATGACAAAATTGTATAGAGAAAAGTCCTGGGAATCCCTCAGAGCCAAAAAAAAAAAAAAAAACAAAAAAACAAAAAAACCAGGGCCTCTTTGAGTCTCCTCTTCATCTTTTGAAATTTAAAATCTCCACCAAGCACCTGACCCAGATAGACAATCAAGCTCCTTGTTCATTACTTTTGACCCAATACAAAATAAAGCCCACCCGCCCTAAACCCACTCTCATCCAAACAAACTCTCATTCAATCACCAGGAGTCAAACTAACTACACCTTCATATGTCTATAAAAATCATCTGCCATCCCTAGATCAGTGAAGCTACTTCCAATCTGGCTTTCTTAGCTGCAGTAGAAGGTTGGTGACCGAATAAAATGCTGGAGTCTGCAAACCCAACTCGGGTTTGTCTTTCACACTTAGTTTGCCAGGGCTGCTATAATAAATACGCTGTTGGCTTAAACAGCAGGAATATCTTGGCCAGATATAGTTTGGAGGCCAGAAGTCCAAAAATCAAGGTACAGGCAAGCTGTGCCTTCTCCAAAATGGGTCGCTACCCATTTTGATGGTGCTGGCTTGTTGGCAGTTCAGCTCTGCCTTGCCACGTGATGGTCTGTCTCTTTGCTTCTCCTCCTGAGCTTCTACTTCTGTGTCAAAATTTCCTATTGGGGCATAGTGGATTAAGACCCACCCTGCTTCGATTTGGCCTCATCGTCATAGGATCTTCGAAGACCCTTCGAGGGTCTCGCCTTGTAAATAAGGAACAGAGCTCATGCAGTCGAGATGCATTCTAAACCCAGATTTGCGCACTGTGGCAGACCACTGCTTCCTACACGCCACGCTCCTCTCATGGACTAAGCGGCCAGTGTCCAAACAAAATTCAATCCATTGCACTGGAAATCAAGACACAGGTAAATGGAAGGGGGCCGAGGGGGGCTGGTGATGGTTTTCTCTTGCTCCAGATACTGGCTGCCCAGGTGGTTTCACTGTGTGAAACACTCACCCTACCCTGTTCAGGATGCATGGTCCATAAAAAATTGCAAAAAGCACAGGAGAAGGGGAAGGAGGAAGAGGCAAAGAGGATATACAATTAGCCATGAGCCGATCATTGTTGAGGTTTGGTGGCAGATAACTGGGGGATGGTGTCTCTCTACTATTTTGCCTCTTTTGTACATGTTTAATATATTCCATACAAAAACATATGAGTGCATTTGGGTGTCAGGTGGTGAGCTAAGCATAGGGTAAAGACTGTCTTTTTAAATGCTCACCACAAGGCTGTAAGGTAGACTCCAAGAGGCTGAATAAACTGTCCACCTCTCACAGTCAGAAGCCAAAAGAGATGGGTTCAAATTCAGATTCATCATCAAAGTCGAAAGTAAATCAGAGCATGTCTCCCCATTTTGGGGTGAGAGGCCCATCAGAGAATCTGATTAAAGCCATGGAACTTAACCATGGTACTTTGAATCTGCATGTACTCCAGATAAACATGATCTTACACCAAATCCATTCCTGCAGGTATGAGTCATTGAGTAGGACCGTCTGATGTGGTGGCTTTAGTAAAGGTGTGGTCCAACTTATTCGGGATGGGTCTTAACCCCATTAATACAGTCCTTTGTAAATGGAATGAATACGGAAAGAGAGAGAAAGCCGCAGGAAGCAAGAAACTGAAATGGAACCCAAAAGAGAAGGAAAAAACCAACTGACATTGCCACGTGCCTTGTCATGTGGCAAGCTAAGAACCTAGGGTCACTGGCAGCTAGCCCCAGAACACCAGTTTTGGGGAGAAAGCATCGCCTGAACGATGCCCGCTGTGTAGTATCCTCTTACATTGCAATTAAGAGGGCATATCCCTTCTGAGATTAGTTTATAAAGACTGCAGCTTCCATCTTGCTTGCTTACACACTCTGTCCCTTGCATTCCCTCTCCTTCTCTCTCTGTCTCAATATTGAACCCGTCACCCTGGGGGAAAGCCAGCTGCTGTGTCCTGTGAGCGGCCTTCTGGACAGGCCCACGTGGGGAGGACCTGAAGCCTGCTGGCCAATGGCCTCACGGGTAAGCCTCGAAGTGGGTTCTCCAGCCCCTTGAGATAATGCAGCCCTAACCAAGAGCTTGACTCCCAACCTCGTGAAAGGTCCTGCTCCAGAACTGTCAATTAAGCTGCTCCTGGATTCCCGACCCTTGGAAACTGTGCGAGATTATAAACGTCTGTTGTCTTAAACTGCTAAATTTGAAGGATATTTGTTGCGTAGCCAAGATAACTAATATATCACTCCTTCTCAGTGTCTCTCTGTGGCCTTCACTGAGTATCACTTGAAGCTATCTTATGGATGTTGGTTTACCGTCTGACTTCCTCATTAGGATGAAAACTCCACCAAGGTAGGGAATTTGTTATGTTTACTGTGGGGTCCCTGTGTTGAATGGCTGAGGCACACTGATGCCAGGAGTGCCATCATTCTGGGATGTCCTATGTCTAAAAGGCCAAGAGACACCAGGGAACAAGCACTAGGCCTAGAGCCATAGATCCTGGGTTCCAGCCCCAGCTCTGTCCCTTATTGGCTTCCACATGACCTTGAAAGTCACTTAACCTCTAGGAGCCTCAGTTTCCTCATTGGTAGATTAGGGACAGTAACAGCACTTAGCCTCTGTAGTTGTTAGGTTCTGGGGTCAACTTGGCCAGGTGATGGTGCCCAGTTGTTCTGTTGCTGTGGACTTAAATCATCAGCATGTGAAATTCATCTATGGCTGATTACGTATGCGGTTGACTAAGAGGAGTGCCTTCCACAATGAGTGAATTTAATTTAATTAGTTGAAGGCTTAAAAAGAAGAGTCAGAAGAGAGCGCGGCAGAGCTAAGCAGCCCAACACACCTCAGCTCAGAGCTCAGAGCCAACACAGATCCAGTCATTTGGAGATGCAGAAAGGAACTACCCTGGCGAGAGCCTTTTCAACCCAGAAACCCAAAGACGTCGCTGTGTGCCTTCCCATGTTCCCATGTGACAGAGAAATCCAGATGAAAGCTAGCTGCCTGTGCTGGTCTGAAACTAGTATGTACCCCAGAAAAGCCATGTTTTAATCCTGATTCAATCTTGTGGGGGCAGCCATTTCTTTTAATCCTGATTAAATATTGTAGGGCAGAAATATTTGATTAGATTATCTCCATGGAGATGGGGGGTACCCAACTGTGGGAGTGACCTTGTGATTAGATGGAGATGTGACTTCACCCATTCCAAGTGGGCCTTGATTATTTTACCAGAGTCCTTTAAAAGAGGAAGCATTTTGGAGAGAGCAGTACTGACACAGATGCTGACACTAGAAGAACAGAGACATGGATGGTTGGAGATGCTTGGAGGCCAGCAGACATCATCATGTGGCTTCCCATGAGATGTTAAGCAAGCCAGAACCTGGAGAGAGCTAATGGAAGCCCTGAGATGAAACCCAGCCCCAGAGAAGCAAAATGAGGAACCCCCACAGGAATAGAGGCTGAAGCAATGGAGCCCAGGAGTAAGGGACAAGCAGATGCCAGCCACATGCCTTCCCTTCCCAGCAGACAGACTTGTTCCAGACCCATGAACCTTTCCTGAATTAAAGTGTTGTTCCCTGGATGCCTCAATTTGGACATTTTCATAAGGCATACAACAGTAAACTTGTAAGTTATTAAATTCCTTTCATAAAAGCCATTCCATTTCTGGTATATTGCATTCTGGCAGCTTAACAAACAAAAACACTGCCTTTCCTCCAAAGAAATGTAAATCTGTAACTAAATAAATCCCTGTATAAAAGCCAATTCCTCTCTAGTGTATGCATTCTGGTAGCCTCAACAAACTGAAACAGCCCCGAAGAATGTTGTAAGGTGACAAGGCAAATAAGTAGCACATGGAAGATGCTCAGTAAAGCTGCTTCTCTCACCCCTGAAGCTGCCATCTGAGAATGTGTGCTCCCTGCCACTCAGCTGCTCACTGAGTGCTCTCAGACAGACCTGTGGATACATGGAGGGCAAGGTGAATTCTGTAATGGAGAATCCAGGGTCCAGAGCCTAGCTTGGACACATTGGCTGAGTGAAGCATGACTGAGCTGGCTCTAAGCTCATGCACTAACAGCAGCCTGCAGCACGGCCATCTTTTCAACTAAGAATGGCACATTTGGAAGGTGACCTTGAATCCCAGGGTCTGTCATTGCTGAGGATGCAGAGAGAAGAAGCAGAGAGAGGCGGTCAGAACCAGCACAGATAATGCTTGCATGTATGTGTATGTGTGGTCAATGAAGCCACAGAAGGCCAGTGGTGGGTATCCGGGAGCCACCAGGAGCCCTCTGGGTTCCTGCAGATGAAGATGAGAGGCACAAATAAGCTGATTTTGCAAACTGGCATGAACATATGCAAGCTCACAGTCCTGAAAACCCACTGCCTGGGGGACCATCCTCAGCAGATCTTCCAAAGGCAGGGTGAGCTTTTAAATATGAGCATGCTTAAGCCATGCCCTCCAGTCACAGCCACTGCGACAGGAATTCCAGTGCAAGGAGTTTATTTAGGAGGTGAAGGTCAGGTGGGGTGGGGACAATGGTAGCTTAGCCTCATCAGAGAACCGTGGGAGTTAGTGCAGAGCAGCTCCTTGGGGCTCTCCCACCCCCGGGGGAGGCAGGTGGGGTATTGGCTGAAGCTGGTCCTGGGGTCAGTAATTCTCCACCCCTCAGCCTGCCACATATGTGACAAAGCACCTCCAGCACTAAGAGAAAGTCCTCTGGTGCTGGCATTTGGAAGTCAAGCCAGTGTGCACTGAGGTGGCAAGTGCAAGGGGCTACGGCATCCTTGAATTCCAGCAGGGGTGGGTGATAGCCAGGGCTCCCCTGGAGGAAGGGAGAGCATCCCTGAGGTCATTATTATGGTACAATGGATAAGTGAGGTCTCCAGTGTGGTCTTCAGAAGGTCATGGGTACAAGCAATCATTCCTTATCACTACTGTTTCCATTCTGTCCTGGATCTGTAGATGGACTCAATCTACATGCTGAGTTCCATGCCTCCTTCCACGCCCTGCTGCCCTTCATCTCTGTAAGGCTGAAAACTACAGTTCCCAGCCTCCCTTGCTGCTAGGGTCTGCCTCCACCCCTCTGAACAGGAAAGAGAGGTGTCTGGGTTCCCCACAGCAGCTGGCTCCAGGCTCATGGTGGCAGCCGTGTTTCCATGGCAACGGTCTTGGGCGGGGTTGAGTGATCCTCAAGCCGGCGTTGCTGCTGCTTATGAGGCACACAAGCTCGGTTCCCTGGTAATTCTAGAATCTCAGTCCTAACACCCATTAATAAACATGACACTAGGGAGAGTGGATGCTGTCGTCTGCAACTGAGTGTGCTAAGGGATACAGATTCAGATTCTAAAATTACATCTGTTGTTTTCTTGTGTAGTGAAATAAAGCAATGCATAAGAAAGACAAGCAGAAATCATCTGCCATTACACCACCTGGAGGTAATTGCTGTAACATTTTGCATATTAACTTCCGGGCTTTGTTTCGTGTCCATTTTTTTATATTGTTGAAATCACCCGGTTTATATCATTCTACACAAGGCTTGCTCACTTTAACACGGATTTTAAACATGTCCCAGTCACATCATCCACGAGGCCTGCAACAGCCCCCCAGACCAAGGTCCATCTTCAGCCATTCTTGTAACACCTGCCGGAAGGGAAAAAAGCCCAAACTCTCACACAGCCTAGAAGCCCTAGCAGTTTGGTCCCATCCACTCCTCCAGCTTCCTCCTTATCCTTGCTCACTTCTCCAGCTTCCTCCTTGGCCCTGCCCACCCCACTACCCTCCTGGCCCCACCCATTCCCCCAGCTTCCTTCTGGGCCCCACCTACTCCCCTAGCTTCTTCCTTGGCCCCACCCACTCTCCTAGTTGCTACTTTGGCCTTGCCCATTTACGCAGCTTCCTCCTGGGCCCCACCCACTCCCCCAGCTTCCTCCTTGGCGCCACCCTAAGTGTGAGGGCTAAGAGATGACTGGTGCAGGTGAATCGTCTGGGATTTTGAATAAAATTCAGATTCTGATTCAGGAGGCACAGGGATGGGACCTGAGATTCTGCATTTCTACAAAGCACTCAGGAGAATTCCTCAAGACACCCATCCTTATGCTCTCCTCCCTGCTCTTTCCATCAGGGAACCCAGAGGAAAAAGGAAAGGCCAGGAGAGGCCGCCATATGCACTGCCATGTGCCAGAGGAGCCCAGAGCCCAGGATCACCAGCAGCCAGTCCCAGAGCCCAGAGTCTTCGGGGAGAAAGCATCACCTTGATGATGCCTTGATGTAAATTGCTTAAGCTGACCCATTGTTTAAACTGACCCATCATATGGTATTTGCTTGAGCAGCCCAGGAAACAAAAACAGCTGGGTTTACAACCCGTTCTGGGGTGAGCTCCTTCTTTCAGACCCTGGGATGACCCACTGCTCCCTGGGTGGGGCAGTGGATATCTAAGGCTATTTTTCCTACTTGCCCTCTAACTCCTCATCTTGGGTCAGCCCCTCATCTTTTTTTCCCTTAAGGACACCCCTCCCCAAAGTTGACCTTCTATAATGCCAGAGTCAAAAGGTAAACATACACCTTAGATCTGGCCAATCAGCAAATTTCTTCCCCTTCCTGCTGGACTGTGAGGCCAACATGGAAAGTCGAGTGAAAGTGATTCCTCATGACAAAATTTGGGGCCCTGGGTCAAACCAGACCTGATGTTGGATTACAGTTGTTCTAGTTTGCTAGCTGCCAGAATGCAACACACCAGAGACGGACTGGCTTTTAATAACGGGGGATTTATTTCATTAGTTCTTCAGAGGAAAGGCAGCTAACTTTAAACTGAGGTTCTTTCTTATGTGGGAAGGCACAGGATGGTCTCTGCTGACCTTCTCTCCAGGCCTCTGGGTTCCAACAACTTTCCCCAGGGTGATTCCTTTCTGCATCTCCAAACGCCTGGGCTGAGCTCCAAGTGCTGAGATGAGGTAAGCTGAGCTGCATGGGTGATGCTCCATTGAGCTCCCTAATTTAAGCACCAGCCAATTAAGTCAAACATCATTCATTGCAGCAGGCAGCCTCCTAGCCGACTGCAGATGTAATCAGCAACAGATGAGGTTCAGGTACCATTGGTTCATGTCCACAGCAACAGAACTAGGCACCGTCACCTGGCCAAGCTGACACCTGAACCTAACTACCACAACAGTTGTACTGAGGTGGGGCACAGAGGAGATAAGACCAAAGCCATCAAAGCAAAGCTCTCGTTTGAACACTGACACTTACATGTGTCAGAGTGTTTAGCACAATCTAAGCAGGGAAGAAGATTCCAGAAAGAGAAATATCAAAAGGACACATGCACCCACAGGTACACACACAACACACGCACGCACGTGTGCACACAACTGTGTCAGGAAGGTGGCCCAAGTCAAGGAGGAAATTCTAACCACAATATTGGCATGTTTGCACAATAGGCGATTAGCTTTGCAACAAGAATAAAAATAAGCGGCATGTTAACCAGCTATTAAGTAACTTAATGAGAGCACAAATCAAAACACCATTTAAATATGGTACAGCAGGCTTATTTGGAGTCTTAAAAAAGCCTCATGCCATTCATACCTCCCCAAGGAAATGCTCAGTGTTCTTGCTAATATTTTATTATGTACATATGGGGCCTTCAAATGTACCATCTCATGGGATCCAGGGAAAAGGAGGACTCAGAGAGGTGAAGGGATTGATCAAAGTCACATACTGCCATGGCAAGGAAGACACACGGACAAAACTTTTCTTATCAAAACCCTGTGCTTGGCCCATTGCCAGAGGCATGTTTACAGGCTTAAACTGTAGGGCCCCCTCCCTTATATAAGCCTCTTCTTTTTTTTGAAATGTTTTTTATTGTTAAATATAACATATATACAGAGCAAGAGAAGAAAAAAGCAATAATTTTCAAAGCACACTTCAACAAGCAGTTAGAGAACAGATCCCAGAGTTTGTCATGGGCTACCATTCCACCATCTCAGACGTTTCCTTCTAGCTGCTCCAAAACACTGGAAGCAAGAAGGAATATTAATATAGTGATTCAGGAGACATACTCCTTTGTTAAACTCTATTTTCTCTATAATATTTCCTCCTTCTCATTTGATCCTTCTCCCAATCTATAGGGATTTTTAAACAATGCCCTTTCTGACTTTTTCATATTGAAAATAGGTGTCAACAGTAAAGGATCCTCCAGGAATAACAGATTCCAGGAGAACAAACTTAGTGCATGAAAATTTTATAGAGTCTCAATTCAAGCCCTACGTGTCCTTAAGAGTTAACAGGAGTGATGTTGCTTGGGTTTTTGTAAACTATGGCAACTGGCACTATCTAACTAAAGCTTGCATCAATGCAGCCTCCAGAATAGCCTCTTGACTCCATTTGATCTTTCCTGGCCAGTGATACCTTATTTTATTACACTCCTTTTCCCTCTTTCCTTGGGAAGGCATTGTTGATCCCACAGTGCTAGGGCCAGACTCATCCCTGGGAGTCATGTCCCATGTCATCAGGGAGACTTTCACCCCTGAATGTCATGTCCCAGGTAGGGGAAGGGTGATGATTTTCCTTACAGAGTTGGACTAAGAGAGAGGGGCCAAATTTGAGCAACAAAAGAGGTTTCCTGGAAGCAACACTTAGGCCTCATTATGAGTAGTCTTAGTTTTTCCCCTACAGAAATAAGTTTCATAAAAGACAAGCTCCTTCTTTATTATTATCATTGTTATTTATTTTAACTTTTATTGACAAATCTTCACACATATACAGTCCATACACACTGTACAATCAATGGCCCACAATATCATCACATAAAGTTGTATATTCATTGCCATGATTATTTTCAGAACATCTGCATCACTCCAGGAAAAGAAAGAAAAAGAAAAAAGATAAGACTCGTACATTTCATACACCTTACCCCTCCCTCTCATTGACTACTAGTATTTCAATACCCATTTTTTTACCCCTTAACCCCCCATTATTTATTAATTTTTTATCCATATTTTTTACTCATCTGCCCATACTCTGGACAAAAGGAGCATCAGACACAAGGTTTTCACAATCACACAGTCATACTGTAAAAGTTATATCTTTATACAATCGTCTTCAAGAACCAAGGCTACTGGAACACAGCTCAACAGTTTCAGGTACTTCCCTCCAGCCTCTCCAATACACCATAAACTAAAAGGGGATATTCTAATGCGTAAGAATAACCTCCAGGATAACCTCTTGACTTTATTTGACATCTCTCAGCCACTGAAACTTTATTTTGTCTCATTTCTCTCTTCCCCCTTTTGATCAAGAAGGCTTTCTCAATTCCATGATGCTGGGTCCCAGTTCACGCTGGGATTTCCGTCCATGTTGCCAGGGAAATTTACACCTCTGGGAGTCATGTCGCATATAAGGGGGAGGGCAGTGAGTTTACCTGCCAAGTTAGCTTAGAGAGAGAGGCCACCTCTGAGCAACAAAAGAGGTTCTCTGGGGGTGACTCTTAGGCCTAATTCTAAGTAGGCTTAGTCTATACTTTGCGGGCATAAGTTTCATGTGAATAAACCCCAAGATCGAGGGCTCAGCCTATTGATTCGGTTGTCCCCACTGCTTGTGAGAATATCAGAAATTCTCCAAATGGGGAAGTTGAATATTTCCTCCTTTCTCTCCAGTCCCCCAAGGGGACTTTGTAAATACTCCTTTATTCACTGTCCATATTACTCTGGGATGTATTAGGGCATCACACTAACCTGGACAAATCAACAAGATCTCACATCCTATTCAAGATTCCTTGTACTTACAATGTTCAACTAAACTGACCATACAACTTAAATTAAGTAATGTGCTACCCAAAACACAAATTTTGCAACAAATAAACACCTCCCCCTTTGGTCTCACACAGAAGTAGAAGTTTTAAAATATGGAAGATATCATCCTTTACCCTGTATTCTGATCTACCTTAGTCTTGTCCAGATCAGCTTCATTCATATCTCTAGTCAAAGTGTGATCCCTTTTTCAATTTTTTTTAAAACAATTCCCGTGTGGGGTACTGCTGACTGTCATAGGGCAAGCCCCTTCTGTACATAATTTGAGGATCATAATTTTGGGTTTCTCTTAAAAAGCCCCACCCAAAACAATATAGTATGTATGTAAGCTGCAGGCCCCACCAAACACAGATACACCCCAACCCACAACCACACCCACAGCTGTTTTCCCTTTTCCTTCTCCCCCTCTTTTCAAGATCCCCCAACTCAAGGATGTTGCCATACACTTGAAATAGCACTAGTAGGCCTCTGCTTCCAGAGCTTCTCCACTTGAACTTATTTGCAATTTCTTCCCTATTACTGATGATTTAGATACTTGTTATGCAACGACAGCTACAGAGACCCATTCCACGAAATGCTTACATGCCTCTTTTAAGGTCTTCTTCAACTTAAAAATAAAATCCAGTCCTCCTCCTTCCCCGCACCCCCCACCCTGACATGGCACTCAGGGATACCAACCTGGTTTGCTTTGCTTTTCTTCTGAAAGGGTCCCGTGAGAAGCTCCCCAGCCACCCACCCCTTGGCCCATAGGAGCAACCCCCCTCTCTCAGCCTCCCGAGGTCCCCCATTCCCTGGCTTCTGACCTGTTGGGGGTGCAGGAGGGCTAAAGGTCAAGGACACTGCTCCGCTGCCTGGCCCTGACTTGGTTTCCACCTAGATCCCCTCTCTTCCGAACCCCAGGCCTGTTCAGTCTTTCAAGGGCTTCTCCACTACAAGAGTAAAGGGACACACCTTCCCCCCCCACCCCAGGGCAGAAAAGCCCCAGGCTGATGGCACCAGACAAGTCCGTGACTGCTGCCGACTCCTGTCCCAAATCATCTCAGGGCCTCTCGCCTCCAAACCTGGAACCCCGGCCTCTCCCACATCCCCAGGCTCCCAGGGACCTCGAACCCCAGGATCATCAGGAACCCCCTTCCTCTTGAGTTATGTAAAAACATTAATGATCCTGCAGAGCTGCCTGGAAAGCACCTGTGCTAACAATAACAACAACAATTATTATTATTAGAACAACTAACACTCACCACTTCCCTATTCTAATTCTGTCAGGTATTAGCAACTCATTTAATTCTCACTACCCACCCCCTGGGGAGGAACGTACTATTTTTTATTCCATTTAACTTTTCCACTTTATAGAGCTGTTTTGTTTTCATTGCTACGTCTTGTTGGGACAAATCAAATAGTACAGAGCCGTGTACAGAGAACATTAGCTTCCCGCACGCCACTGGCTCTCTCTCCTCCATCCCCTTCCCAGCTGTGTGACTTTAGGCAACTCCCTACCCTCTCTGAGCCTCGGATGCCTTATCTGTAAAAAGGGGATACCGAAAATGAGCAAAGGAATGAGAAGGGGCTTTTGAGACTAAGGCAGGTATACAGGGAAGAGAAGCCAATCTCGTTTTGCTGGCTCGACACAAAACAGGTGGTAAAACAAACGCTTTTGGAATGAAGCAGCAGATGAATGGGCGAGGAACCGCCCACCTCCTTTTTCCTCCTTTTACATCATACTGTGAGCCTGGGTTTAATAAGTCCAGATGGTATCTGCTGCTCTCATTAAAAACCCTTCTCCAAAGAGCTTCCCATTTTCCCCAGAAGAGGAAAAAGGACACGGCGAGCATTCCGAATCAGGATAAAACTAGAGGGGGAAGCATCGGACTCTGTTACTTCCATCTCACACTGCATTTGAAAAATGCCTCTGCCAGACCTTCTTGATCGATAGGCCCCACGGCCGGAGAGACAGGCCTGTGTCTGGGGCGGCCGGGCGTGACAGATGGGACAAGCACTGGGGCTCAACATGAGTGATGGGGTCATCAGTGCTGCTTCCTGCTCCCGGGGCGAGAAGCCCACGTCGTTTCCTTCTGTAAATGTCCGAGGGTAAAAGGTATCTGTGGCCAAACAATCGATGGACTTTGGACCAGGCAGGAGGCAGTGAGCCGAAGTCTCGGAAATGAGCCGGTCAAACACTCCTGGCCTCTTTAAATGTCTCCTGCTGTCCCCGGGGCAAGAATTAGAAACTCTTCCGGGTGGGTGATTTTCAGTAGGGGAGGATGTATCTGGAATAAGAATTACATATCCAAAAGGGTGGCGTCAAATTCTGAGCAAGTGTTACTTCCCATGCTTATTGAGTTCACTTGGCATCAGAGCCTCCATAAACCCAGGAGCTTAACTGCTGGGAACTTCCTCTGAGGGCAAGTTACCACATAAAGCACCACGGACCTGGGATTCAGGGGGCTCCCTTTCCTTATGGGAGTTTCCCAGTTACCAAAATGAGCCTGGGCCAGAGCCTGAGAATGAGATTCACCCCTCCCCTGTCCAGGGGGAGAGGGGCAGGGAAGCGGGCTGTCCCCAGTCTCAGCACAGCTGCACTGGGGCAGGAGAAGCAAGTAGGGTTGCCCCCCTCACCCCCAGAGGGAAAAACTGGCCCCACAACGGCAGACAAAGATGGCAGTTCTCAATTAAAAAAATCAAAAAACAAAAAAACAACTTTTGAATAATTGGAGGTATCTCAAGATACTTGAAAAGTCATGCCTGAAAAGTAGAGAGCTCCCTGTCCCTGGAGGTATGCAAGAGTCGGGGGTTGGTCGAGTGCGCCTGCAGGAACTGTCACTCCTCCCTGTAAAAGCAAATGCAGAAAACTCCTCCTCGGCAGGTCAGCTAAGAGCAGCCCACATGCTCTCACAGGTGAAGGAGATTTGGATCACGTGCCGTTTAGTTTGTCAGGGCTTTCCACTTCATCCAAACTCCCACCTGATACCCGGTCCCGGGAAGGGGCTGAGCAGGGGCGGTCCCTCCTTCCAGAGGCCTGTCAGACAGTTCGGTGGAGAGCTGCCTGCTTAGGGTGTGGTATGTGCAAAGCTCCCCGAGAGGGTAACGGGAGACAGCCAGGGACCCAGGCTGGGGAGGCAAGGGAGACAATGGAGGAAGATTCTGGAAGGAGGCCGAAGGGGCAAATATTATCTGGACAAGAGCACAAACTTGTCTTCCTTTCTCCCTGGAGGACCCTGGACTAAGCCTCCAGAGCAGGGTAACAAATTCAATCAGGTCCCACCCCACGTGCCCTCTGGGCGTAGAAAAGGGCCATCTGGACCATCTTTGCCACAGACAGGATGTACCAGTATAGAAGGTGTGTCTGCAGCTAAGACACATCCTCATTATCCAAATAACATAGCAGGGGAAAATTTTTTTTTGATATTTTCTTCTTTCCTCCTGGAGCTAAATGCCTTGAGGTCTGAAGCCTGCCATGGTGGGGGGTAGAGGAGATGGAGCTTGGGGGCTGGGGAACAGAAAGTGCTGGGGCAGGGCCTGACACACAGCAGGCCAGTCTTCCACGAGCAGTTGTTAAATGAAGAAAGAGGTGAGAATGGGAACATTGCATGTTGGTCAGGAGGCATGCCAGCTGCACTTAAACAGACAATGCTGAGGGGTAAAAAAAAGAGTGAGGGGGAATTGCATGGAGTCAGAGGGCAAAAGGCCCTGAAATGCTGAGTCTGGGAATTACACATTAGTTTAGCAGAGCAATAGGGAGTCATGGTAAGGTCTTGAGCAGGGGAGTGACGTGCTTTTATAGGTGAAGGAGCTTTAGATCACCCACAGTTTAGTTCGCTAAAGATTACTTTAGCCCTCTAGCAGCACTGTGCAAAACAGAATATAATGGGGATGCAAACAACCAAAATCATAATGACTAGCGTTTATTAGGAGTGGAGTTAAATGCCTGGCAGCTTTCTGAGCTCTTTGTACAATTACTTCAAACTATGGTCACCCAACAACCCTGCACGACCATTATCCCCTTGTACGGTGACCTGCCCAAGGCTGCAGCACTGCTAAGCGCTGGTGTACAGCCTCAGCCCCAGGCCATCTGGCTCGAGGTCCCCGGGCTGTCAATCAGAAGCTCTGCGCGTCCTAGGTGGTGCCTCTGGGAAAGTTCCTTAATATTCCGGACCCCAGTTTCCCTCTCTATAAACTGGGAGTGTAGGATGCCTGTCTCAGGGTGGTTCTCTCTGGCCCCAAGATTATTCTCTTTTCTCTGCACTGCATGGTAAGATCACCATTAGAGAAGCTCACATGCCTCATCACTATCAGGAGGAGAAGAAAAAGGAGAAAAAAAGGAAAAATCTCATAAGATTTCCTTGAAAGGCCAGTTTTAACCCAGCTGGCTGGCATTTTGAGGGTTTTCTTTTTCCTCCAAGAAAATTCTGCCAGGAATTATCTGATGTCGTCAAAATTTGGGAAAATTCCAAGGAGTTTAAGGATTCACCTTACGTTTCAGTTCTGCATCAGGCAGTCACCTGAAGCAGAAACTAATGCTCTCGTCAGATGGGGTAACTGCCGGGAATTTGTAATGCATTTCAACGAGGTTAGGTATGTTAGTTAGATGAGCAGGCCCCCTGGCTCCCTGCCCCAGGGCTGAGCCACTGACCATCTACTGCCCCAGACAGGCTGCTCCTGGGGGGTACGTGCAGCTACCCCGACAGGAGGGAAGGTGTGGCCCTGTATGGGGGAGGGGCATCATGTTCCTGGAGGAAAAGAAACTTCTTGAAAGTATAGGCTTGAGGTCCTGCCTCCAAGGCTAATGAGGGCCCTTAGAGAATGCCTGTGGGCTCTAGAAAATGCCAGAAGTCTCGGCCATTTGTCAGGCCACTCCTATGAGGCTCCCCTACCCTTTAAACAGCTTCACTGCTGGGAACAAGCCTGGTACTCATGGATTTGGGCACTGGGCAAGTCCTGTCTCTCAGTGTCTCAGCTTCCCCACCTGTAAAATATGGGGATTAGTCTAGAGCAGCGGTTCCCAGAGTGTGGCCTCCCAGTCAGCAGCCTTGGCCTCACCCAGGAACTTATTAGAAATGCAAATTCTCAGGCCTCATCCCAGACCTACAGAATCAGCGGGGTGGTACCAGCATCCCTGATCTCTGAAGGTGTTCTATCAGTTAAGGTGTAGAGTCCATGCCAGTTGGATCCCCTGAGATTCTTTTTCAGGTGTGGCCCAAATGAATCAGGGTGGGCCTTGATCCGTATTGTTAGGTGAGATCTTAGAAGGAAGAACCGGAAGCTGAAGTCAGAAGAAACCAGAAGAGCAGACGGAAGGGGCGGGCATGCACGCCCTGTGATGGGAGGCAGAGACGCAAGCCAAGGAGCCTCAAGAATTGCAGCAAGTCAATGCCAGAATGCTACAGACTTTAGGGAGAAATCACGGCCTTACCAAGGCCTTGCTTTTGGACTTTTAGCCTTCCAAATCATGAGTCAATAAATTCATGTTGTTGAGCCAACCGAATGTGTGGTATGTGTCATAGCAGCTCTGCCAAACCAAGACACACGCCCTCAAAGGGATGGCCAGGTCCCAGAGCCCATGTTCTAGGTGCAGACTGAGGCCTTCCAGCTGTGGAATTCTGGAAGTCCTTGGAGGAAGTGGGTCTCTTCACTAGGACGTGTCTCTCTCTAGAACTGATGACGGCCTATTTGTGGAGTGTGGGCCCCATCCAGCCCTGATTGAGCAGCCCACCTGCTTCGCCCCATCGGTCCTTCCCAGTCTCACCTCTGAGAGTCTCTGTGACGAATAAATGAGATAATATAAGCAAAGTATCAGGCACATCATAGGTGCACAAGAAACAAGAGTTCTTATTATCTGTGTGTGCAAAGGGAGAAACCGAGGCTTCCCCAAGGCATGAAGCCATGACTTGACTCAACTGTCTGTCCCCAAAGTCCATATTTAGCCTCTTTCCAATGTGTCTCAAAGTGGGCTCTTGCTATCCCTGTCCTTACCAGAAGTTGTGGTTTCCCAGATGACCACTTCTTCACTGCCCTAATCAAGGAAGGTTCTGTCTTCTGATATTGAATCAGGCAACCAAAAACAACCAAAGTTGGTTGAAACTCAAATTTCCATTGTCAGCCCAATATTTCTCCCAGATTTCAGACTCACACATCCAACTGCCTTCTTAGCATATCCTCTTGGACTTCTGACAGCTACTTTAGACTCAGGCTGGCCAAAGCCAGACCCCAGCATGGCCTTTCCGCTCCAGCTGGAGGAATGCCCTTGTCTCTAGTTGCTCAGGTCAATGGAGTTGTCCTTGTCACCTCATTTCATCTATCAGCAAGATCCCAGTGGCTTCACCTTCAAAATCTACCCAGAATCTGACCTCCTTCTATTCCTCTATCACCACCATCTGGGCCAAGCCACCGCACTCTCTCCCTCTAATCGTAGTGGTGGCTTGTCAATGGTCTCCCAGCTTCTACCTTCAACCCCTAGAGTCTGCTCTCCATACAGCCAAAGCTACCCAGATAGAAACAAATTCCTGCTCTTCCCAGTACTCACCCACTCTTTTACCTCCTGCAGGTCTATGCTCAAATGTCACCTTCTCAATGAAGCCTCCTCTGAGCACTCTACTCCCGGCATTCCCAAGACTCACCTGGGACTGCTAGTCTCCCTACCCCACCCCCAGGCCCCCAGAACCTGGGCTCTCCGCCTTCCCCCCTCCCCGACCCTGGGTGGTCACTGCCTGCATGCAAGATGCTTTCCCATCCACATGTGGCCCCTCAAGAACTGTGTGTCTGAGGTATCTGGCCTAACTTTGTATCTTTGGTGTCTGGGTATTCAGCAGTGTGCTGGTTTGAAAGGATGTATGTCCCCTAGAAAAGCCATGTTTTAATCTAAATCCCATTTCATAAAGGCAGAATAATCCCTATTCAATACTGTATGGTTGAAACTGTAATCAGATCATCTCCCTGGAGACGTGGTTTAATCAAGAGTAGTTGTTAAGCTGGATTAGGTGATGACATGTCTCCACCCATTTGGGTGGGACTTGATAAGTTTCTGGAGTCCTGTAGAAGAGGGAACATTTTGGAGAATGAGAAAGATTCAGAGCAGAACGACATAGCCACAAGAGGCAGAGTCTACCAGCCAGCGACCTTTGGAGATGAAGAAGGAAAATGCCTTCTGGGGAACTTCATGAAACAGGAAGCCAGGAGAAGAAGCTAGCAGATGATGCTGTGTTCGCCATGTGCCCTTCCAGATGAGAGAGAAGCTCTGACTGTGTTGCCCTTCCACTTGAGAGAGAAACCCTGAACTTCATTGGCCTTCGTGAACCAAGGTATCTCCCTGGATGCCTTAGATTGGACATTTCTATAAACTTGTTTTAACTGGGACATTTTCTCGGCCTTAGAACTGTAAACTAGCAACTTATTAAATTCCCCCTTTTAAAAGTCATTCTGTTTCTGGTATATTGCATTCCAGCAGCTAACAAACTAGAACAAGCAGACACTACCATGTGCTTGCCAAGAGACCGAGATCAGAGGCAGGATGGAGTCATGGTAAAGAGTGAAGCTTCTGGGGCTTGAATGCCAGAGTTTGAATCCTGGTTCTGCTCTTACCAGTTGTATGACTTAGGGCCAGGCACTCAACCTCTCTATGTCTCTGTTTCCTCATTCATAAAATCTACCTTCATTCTAGGGTTGTTGTGGAGATTGAATGAGTTAACATACACAAAATGCCTAGAATATAGTAAATGACCGATTAGCTATGATTAGAACTCTTATTATATGCCATGGTGTTTTAGTTTGCAAGCTGCTGGAATGTGATATTCTAGAACTAGTAAGGCTTTTATAAAGGGGAATTTAATAAGTTACAATTTACAGTTCTAAGCCTATAAAAATGTCCAAACTAAGGCATCCAGGTAAAAATAACTTAATTCGAGGAAGGCTGATGGGTCAGGAACACTTCTGTCAGCTGGGTAGTCACATGGCTGGTATCTGCTAGTCCCTTTCTCCTGGGCTTTGTTGCATTCAGTCTCTTTTCCTGCAAGGGCTCCTCATTTGGCTTCTTTGGGACAGAACGTCATCTCTTGGCTTCTGTTGGCTCTCTCCAGGTTCTGGCTTGCTTAACATCTCATGGTGACATCTGCTAGGCTCCAAGAATCTCCAAACATCTGTGTCTCTGTGCTCTACGTGTCAGCATCTGTGTCAGCTCAGCTCTGAAGTTTCAGTTGGCTCTGTCGTTTCTGACTGTCTCCAAAATGTTTCCCCTTTTGAAGACTCTACTAAGCTAATCAAGACCCACTTGGAATGGGTGGAGTCACATCTCCATCTAATCAAAAGTTTCCAACCTACAGTATTGAATCAGGATTAAAAGAAACCAGCTGGCCCCATAAGATTGAATCAGGATATTAAAACATGGTTTTCTGGGGCACTTACAGCTTCAAAATGGCACACATGTCACAAAGGTTCATGGCAGAAGTCAGGAGACCCAGGATCCAGTTGAACTCTAGTCCCACTCTCTAGGTGACCTCGGACAAGTCCCTCTCTACATGTGGTTTTCTATAGCTGCAAAATATGGCATTAACTAAGAAGTGCTCTGAGCCCCTGGGATTGGTTTTAACATGGGCTGACAGAACCTTTCACATTCCTTTCAAAATGTGGGACTGCAGTGCCCTTTTCTTGAACATGGGCTGCACTGTAACTCACTTCTATTGAACAGAATGCAGCGTGAAGAGACAATGGGTGACTTTTAAGAAAGAGACATTGCTGTGTCCACCTCGCTGTTTAGGAATTGCTCACTTTGGGGGAAGCCAGCTGCCCTGTTGTAAGGACACTTGTTTTAGTTTCCTTGGCTGTTCAAGCAGATATCATGCACTGGATTGGCTCACACAATAGAAATTTATTGGCTCACAAATTTGAAGCTAGGAAAAAGTCCAAATCAAGGCATCATCGAGGCAATACTTTCTTCCTGAAGACTGACATTGCAGGCCTGGCTGCCAGTGACCCTTGGTCCTGGGATGACATGGGAAAATGCACATGGTGGCCTCCCCTGGCCTCTCCATTCTCTTCTGGGTTCTCTTGACTTTCAGCTCTTGCTTCTGGTGGCTTTCTCTGTGTTTGAATTTCATTCTCTTATAAAGGACTCTAATAATACGATTAAGACCCACCCTTATTGACCTTAGCTTGAAGTCTGCTCATCAAAAGGTCCTACTTACAATGGGTTCACACCCATGGAATGGATTAAGTTGAAGAACATGTTTTTCTGGAGTACACAGCTCCAAACCACCGCAGCATTCAACAGCCCCACAGAGAAGCCCCCCTTCGAGGCAGATACTCCCCCACCCTGACCGCCCCAAGATGACAGCAGGGCCAGTCGGCAACTTGGCTGTAGCCTTAAGAGACACTGAGCCAGAACCATCCTCTAACACTGTGAGAGTAACAGATACTCATCAATGTTTGAAGCCCCTGGCTTTGGGGGTACTTTGTAAGGCAGTAACAGATAACTAAGACAGCCCCCTTTGCCCTCTGACAGTCCAGACCCCTGGAGACCCACCTCTTTCAAGCCCCTACACGCAGCCTGGCCCCAGGAGGCCTCCACTCAATGTAATTTTTTGAGACCAAACTTTAGTGGGTTTTCTCTGATTAAGCTACAGAGGAGCAGGGGGAAAATTCTATATAGAGTTTTCAGGTTCTCATTCCTGCAAAGCAGGCTCAAAACAAGTCCCAGGCCCTGGGGTGTAGCCCTTTACCCTGTGCTTGCTCAGCTGGCAAGCACAGCGTCCACTGTGGCCATCCACAGTGTGCACAGCCAACCCCACTGCCAGCTGTGCTGTCGGTCACTCCACAGTGTGCACGGCCAACCCCACTGCCGGCTGTGCTGTCGGTCACTCCACAGTGTGCACGGCCAACCCCACTGCCAGCTGTGCTGCTGGTCAACCCCACTGCCAGTTGTGCTGTCGGCCACTCCACAGTGTGCACGATCAACCCCATTGCCAGCTGTGCTGCTGGTCAACCCCACTGTTGGCTGTGCTGCTGGTCACTCCACAGGGTGCACAGACAACCACACTGTGGGCTGTGCTGTGGTTACTCTGCAGTGCGAATGGCCAACCATACAACTGGCCTCACTGTTGGCCAGACAGCCAGAGCAGATACAGCCCCTGGGTGTCCCACCTGAAAAAGTCTGAAGCCTTAGCATCCTGCACAGCTGCCCTGACACTAGAGAGGGAGCCCCCATGAGAAAAGAGGGAGCCTGCATCCTACTGGGACATCTGTACAAAAATGACTATTTCCAGAAGAAACATTTTCAGAAGTGGAATTGCTAGGTGAAAAGATATGGGAATGTTGACAATTTTGAGGTACCTTTCACCACAAAGCTTGGCTCCACTCTTAGAGTTGAAAATTGCTAATAAAAAACTTAGCAGATTTTTAATAATCACAAAGTAGTATTTAAATTTCATATTTCTTTGATTACTTAGTGATTGTTGAGTGTTTTTTCCATGTTTATTGGCCATTTACACTCACGCTTTTGAGAACTGCTTATTTATATCTTCCCTATTATTCTTTTGCAGAGTTTGTCTTTTTTATGGTTTTGTAAGTGCTTTATGAATTAAGAATGTTCATCCTTTGTTGTATGTTGTAATTATTTTTTGTGTGTGTATTTGCTTTTTATTACAGTTTATGGTGTTCCAGTGTAAAAGTTCTTTTTTTGCTTTTGTGTATGAACATTTCTTCCCTACCTTAAAGATATATCAATATACTTATTTTCTTCTAGTACTTTTATTATTTCAGTTTTTCCCTTATCTTTCATTGAAAAGGAACTTTTAATCCAATGTGAATTTATTTGTGGATATGGCATGACATAGAAATTTTAGTTTTTACAAATAGTTGACCAGTTGGTTCATTATCATAGCAAATAAACCACCATTTTCCCAATGATTTATAATGCTATCTTTATCAAATATTTAATTCCTATGGGTCTTATTTCTTCCCATTTCTGGGCCATCTTATTTCTTCCAAACCTTTACTCTTCATGGCTTTCACTGATTTAAGATTTGGTAGTGCAAGTCCTCCCTCATTCTGTTTGCTTTAAATTTCATTGTGAAATATGGCCTGCAGAAATGTACATTGCTGGATGCAGAGTTTAATGGAGAAAGCAAAGAGCTGTGTAAGCAGAAACCAGATGCAGAGAAGATATTGGCAGTACTCCAGGATCTCCCCATGTGTTTCCTTTTGATCCCCCTTTCTCCCTAACAGATACTATTTGTCTGACTCTAGGGAAGCCACAGCCACACCCTGGCAGCTGGGCATTCTCCAGCCACACTGAGATGTCTATAAAGAGACCCATGACCCCCATCCCCTCGTATCCTCTATGGTCACGAGACACTGGGGATGGACAACCAAACACCAGACATTATTGAGGTTCTCCAGGCCATCTGAATCTTGGCCACTCTCTCTCTGTCTCTCAAGCATTCATTCGGTCATTATTTTTTTCCACAAATATTTGAGGACCTACTATGTGCCAGGTGCTGCAGAGCCAATGGTAGGAGATGGACAGACTGAAAGGCTTTGCTCCCATGGAACTAACCTCCCAGGGCTCAAAAGTCATCTAACCAGTGGGGAAATAAGTAAACAGGTTATCTCAGATGCTGAAATGAGCTATGAAGTGAAGCAGGATGGTGTGGTGGAAAGTGACCAAACTCTGAGAGTTTGAGCTGAGCCCTGATGGATGAGAGGGCATCTGAGGGAGGGCCATTCTAGGCAGAGGGTACAGCGAGGCCTTCAGAGAAGGTGAGTTATAGGGAAAAACTGAGTAGGGGTGAGGACGTTAGCCATGTGGGTACCCAGAAGACAGACCTGCAAGGCAAAGATGTTCTGATGCAGAGCAGAGGGGATCCCTGCATCAGAAGGAGTATATATGATCATTAAACACATGAGGAGATGCTAAATCTCACCAGTCGTCAGGGCAACACAAATCAAGATGCGATGACATACAGTTTGACATCCTCCAGACTGGCAAAAACAGAAGATCTGATAATTCCAAGTTGGTGAGAATATGGAGAAGCAATGACTTTTATCATAACTTAAACTGTTAGGTACCACCTTGTAATGTCGAAACATCTCATATCCTAGGAGCAAACAACTCTTCTCCTAGGAATATACTCGACATAAATTTATGCCCAGGCGCACCAGCAGATGGGCACTAGAATGTCCACAGTAGTGTTATTCAAAATGACACAACATGGAAACAACCTGATTCCATCAGTAGGAGAATGGATAAATAGACTAGGGCAGAGTTTTATACAGAGTGCAAGTAATCTAACTGTATTTACATGCAACAACATAGAGGCAGCTGAGTTACCTAAGTGGAATGTAGAAAGTTCTAGAAAGTGACATACTGTAAGATACCTTTTTCATAAAGTTAAAAAATAAAAATAAAAACAAGCCAGGACATCTGGCTTCTGTTTAAAACACAGAAAGTTGGAAAGAGCCTTGTTCCGGACAATATGCTAACTCACAACTGTGGAATTCATCAGAGCCCTAAGGTCACTGGGCAATCAATTAACTCAGAATCTAAGAAAAGGCAGGACCTTCAAGAAGAGACAAACATCTAAGCACTTGCTTATTTCAAATATTTTTTAAAATAATAGCTAGAATTTTCCAAAATTAATAACATACATGGATTGACAGATCCAAGCAGCTCAGAGAATGCCAAGCAGGGTAAATACAAAATAGAAACAAAACAAAACTTAAAATGAATTATATTCAAACTGCTTAAAACCAAAGACAAAGAGAAAATATTGAAGGCAGCCAGAGTTAAAAGACATTAAATACAAAGATAAGTATTACAGCAGATTTCTCATCAGACTATGCAAGCCAGAAGATAATGGAGCAACATGCATTGTTGCTAAAAACAACAAAAAACCCGGTCAACCCAAATTGCATACCCAGTGAAAATACCATTCAAAAAGAAGTAAAAATAAAGACTTTCTCAGGCAGATAAATACTGAGATTTTATTGCCAGAAGACCTGAATTTAAAAAACGTTAAAGGAAGTTCTTCAAGTAGAAGGAATATTATACCAGAAACATTGATCTATATAAAGAAATAAAGAGTTATGGAAATTTAATCTGAAGGGAAAGATCAAATTTATATTTTCTTATATTTAATTAATCAAAAAATATAAGTGGCTGTATAAATAAAAAATAGTAGCTCTGTA
>PVIY010015180.1:0-48808 GCA_004026745.1 Myrmecophaga tridactyla | reverse complement strand
AATGGAGCAAGCAAAGGCTTTTTGGCTCTGCACACCCGCAGCTCGGCTCCCGGAAGGCTGAAGCTCTCAGCCGCGCTGGGATTCGCTTAGTTTGAATCCCTGCACCGTGGGGAGGGGGAAGTAGAGGAAGGGACGGTGAGCGAGAACTTCGCAAGGGGGGCGGCAGTGCCGAGGGGGGCTGCTTGGGTCGACCACCCGTTTGCGCTGCCCTGCTCTGATCAGCCACCCACTCCATCCCCGCGCCCCCCAAGGGACGCCTCTAAGGGCCCGAGAACACAAACGAGAACTTCCGCGGGTCACTTCTTTCCCTCCCGGGCCGGCCCCGGTCTCTCAATCAACAGCGCCCCTTACTGGCCAGAGGGTTTTATAACCCCAGGAGGTTCGGGGGGCTTCTCAAGACAACCTTCAGCCACGTGGAAATCGGCATGTTTAGAGAATTGTGAGCACCCCGGGAAGGGCAGCCCTTGACATCGAGGCCCCTGTCTTGAGCTCTGGACTCCGCAAAGACAGGTTGCTTCGAGGGAATTCTGCCATCAGGGAGTGCTGCTTCTCCGAGGAGACCATCTTTCCCTCATGTCATGGTCTGGGCTATATATTTCATGGGTGGGCTACAGGAGAGGCCCGCAGAATGGACCTGAAATCCACGCGGCGCGATGTCAGCGTGCGGTCGTTAAAAACCAGACGGGAGCTGCGCTTTTCCAAACACCTCTGAAGTCTCCGCAGAGCCCCTCCTGATGGACGTGCTTTAGCCCAACCTAACTAGTCAGCTGCCCTCTGAAGTGACCGGGTCCCCGCGGAGGCAGCCCGGGACGGGTGGGCGGAGCTGCCTGGCTTGTTTGGGGGGGGAGGGGGGGCGCGCAGGGAGGCGGCCAGGTGGAAGGAGTTTATTTTGGTAGAGGCGCTTTATTTTGCTTTCTTGCTTTGTGGGGATTTATCCCCCCTGGGTAATTTAAAGTTTGTAAAGAACCTTGGAATTCCTTAGAGGAAAAGCACCATCGCAAGTGAAATAAAGATGTCACAGTATTGGTGTGAAGGGTGGCGGACGGTGTCTACAAAGTCCTGGGTTTTTAGCTAATGGGTTTGGCTATTGCTTTTAGGCATTTTAGGGCGGCTGCTGCTTTTCTCAGACTGGGACCGGTCGTGTGTTAGTCTGGGTTAGCATTTCTTGTATCGGGAGCCATCCAGTGATTTTACAAGTACTGATTCGTTGAATTCTCACAACGATCTAATGCATTAATTCCAAATCCAGGTGTTTTTAATCAGAAGAACTTTCCAATGCCCCAACCCCTGTGAAAATAAGGGCAAGGGGATAAAAGCTTTAGCTTAGTGACTGCTCTGAGTCCAGATTTCTTCAGCCCTCCCGATGTCATTTTCAACCCATCAGCAGAGGTGCCCCATCAAATCTGAGGTCCTCTCCCTTGCTGGAAACCTTTTATAACAATCTGCTCCCACCCTATTTTCTTCCAACTTCTCCCCCATTTCTCCGCACATTTATAACCCAGTTCTGGGTCCAGAGTCCTGAATGGAAGGGGAAACATCTAATAAAATACATTGATCCCAAAGAATATACACGCTGTCCTGTACTGCAACTCTGAGTGGTATTTTCCAACACATACCGAGTCTGCAGGTAAGTGAAGCTCTAGGTATGTCTTCTGTCAACCTACCCAGTTCCTGCAAGAGGCATGGACAAAGTCTCAGTTTGAAACTCTTAGGAAAGCACAACAGGGTCATCTGCTTAAGAGGAAGGAGAGAAAATTATCCAGTCATTTCAAAAATGCTCTTTATAATAGAAGAAGACAATCCAGGAATACTCGCCCATTTGCTTGTCATGTCTCTTTAATGTCTTTCAACCTGGGAGAGTTCCCATCCTTCTTGAATTTCGTTGCCTCGACGCTTTTGAAGTACAGGCCAGTTATATTTTAGAGTATCTCTCAGTGTGGGTTTTACTGATGATTCCTTGTTATTAAATTCAGGCTACACATCTTTGGCAGGAATATCATAGAAATAATGCTGGGTTCTCGTTGCATGTGGTCAAGTAGGATATGGTTTTAATTTATCCCAATACTGGTGATTTTAATGTAAATTAATTGATTAAGGTGATATGTGGCATGGGTATCCGCTGTCAAGTTAATTATTCCCCTTTGTAATTAATAAGCATTTTGTTGGGAGGTACTTTGAGAATGTACTATGCAAATATTCCATTCATCAAATTTTCACTCACTGGTTTTAACATCCATTGATCTTTCTTGGTTGGATTGATAATTCCAATGATGGTTGCCAATTTATTTTCTAATCCTATAATTCCTCCTGTATTTATTAGAATTTTACTGTAAGGAAAAGCATTTGCTTTTTCTATTTGTTTATTCATTTGTTTATATCAGTATCAACTCAGATTCCTATTTAATGGGTTATAATCCACTATTATCATTGTCTGTTTTTGTGGTCAAATCATCCTGGATTTGGGCAGGAGGAGCCCCTTCACAATGGCTTCTGCATTCTCTTGACATGTTCCCATCATTTTTTGAGCCCTTCTTTACTTCCTGACATGATACGTCCCAGACTCACTTATTTTCCCTGCCCCTTAGAATTAGCCATTACTCCAAGGAGCGCCATTTCCTTTTAGTGTAAATCTTAGGAACCAAAATCTGTGCACTAGATGTGTTTTTTTTTTTTTTTTTTTGCTGGAGGTGGCATTGCTCCCAGGTCCTCTAGACCTAGCTCTACATATTGAAAACCATGAGTTTACACTGATACCTCTAATTCCGGTTCAACACCAAAGACCTTCTTCTAGTTTTCTTCTTTCCACACACATAACTTTCTTCTCTCAACAGTCAGAAATCTGACTCCCACTAGCTTCAGTATACATGGTGCCTGTAAATATCCAGAAATATAGTCAAATATATATAATGTTATCAAAGGCATTTCAATCTGTAAAATAATAACAATAATAATATCTATATTTCCAGGCTTATTCCATCTGATTTTTATTTATTAATATACTCAGGCTCTGATGCCCTTCTCCAGGCCACTGTCCCTTAGATGCCCTCCTTGTCCTGCTTTGATAGCCCAATGCTAAGGTTAACCCCTTATGTTCTAGTTTGCTAGCTGCCAGAATGCAACACACCAGAGATGGATTGACTTTTAATAAAAGGGGATTTATTTAGTTATACTTCTCCAGAGGAAAGGCAGCTAACTTTCAACTGAGGTTCTTTCTTACATGGGAAGGCACAGGGCGATCTCTACTTGCCTTCTCTCCAGGCCTTTGGGTTCCAACAACTTTCCGCGGGGTGATTCCTTTCTGCATCGCCAAAGGCCTGGGCTGAGCTGTGAGATATGCTGAGCTGCTTGGGCTGTGCTATGTTGAGCTCTCTCATTTAAACACCAGCCAACTAAATCAAACATCATTCATTGCAGCAGGAACACCTCCTAGCCGGCTGTAGATGTAATCAGCAACACATGAGCTTCACGTGCCATTGGCTCAGGTCCACAGCAACAGAACTAGGCACCTTCACCTGGCCAAGTTGACATCTGAACCCAACTACCACACCTTACAAGCAGTTTTTGGTCCTACTGGGCCAGAAGAGTGTCCGCCATGAATGGCATTATAGAAGATCCCTGTGGGACTCTGGCAAGAAACTGGGGGAGAAAAAGGCTCGCCATGCAGACCTCTGGCACTCCGGTATTCCCCTTTGCCCCTTCTGGTTTAGCTGCTGGGCTATTTTCCATCTGTACCCCTTTGCTTATATTGCCTCCTTTCCTGGGGCACATGGTCCACGCACACCCTTCCAGTGAGGTCCAGCTCCACCCTCTCCACCAAGCCCAGATCTCAGGGTCACTCTCAGGATTTCTCTTTTTGTTCTCTGCTACTGCCCTCTGGACACTCCACCAAGCCTTGAATCATATGTGGCTATTTATTGCTGTCTGCACCATAAGAACTAGGGTAACAGTCTCTTCAACTACTTCACAAGTTGCTGAGGCCAAGTGTGCTTAACAGCCCCCATTGCATCTGGCTCCTCATCTGTGAGGTGGGGAAGGGGTGATTGTGAAAATTAAATAATACACATAAAGCACCAAGTACAAGGTCTGGTGCACAGTAGATGCTTAACAAATGACAATTTTCATTATGGCTTTAAAAGTTCTCAGAAAATAACAGCTTGATTAATTAATTCATGAAAAGAGATATTTGTACTCCTCCAAGAAAAGCTTTTGTACGATGGGGAATGGAGGGGAGGGGTGGGTATGTCGGGGCGAATTTGATGTTGCTTTTCTGGAGAAGTAAATAGAGGGCTGCTGACAGCCCTTCCCGCTGCTTCTGAACTCCTGGCATTAGAGTCATTCTCTGGCAAAAGCACCATCTCCAGAAGGCCCTTGTGTAAAAGTACAGGTGCTAACCTAGAGGGAGAAGCCATTAGCACCCCAACCTCCATTAGCAAGGAGTGTGGAGCTGGATTTTCTTGCTGTCACCTGGCAGGAAGCAGGATCCTGCAGAGAAGGACACCGTTAGGCATATTGTGATTTGACTGGGAAAGGCTGGAAGATTGGAATGTGATCCAGAAGCAATTCCCAGATGGGGGCTGCAATCAGTTCCCAATTCAAAAGGAAGAACCCAGGTCGATGCTCCACTTCTCTCCTGGCTGTCTGCCGTGACTGCGGCTTCGCTGCTCACAGTTCTTCCAACAACCCTCATACGGTGGTATCATCAGCTCCATTTTACAGACCAGAGACTGAGGCTCAAGATGGGTAAGTGGCTTATCTTGAAGGTCAGCCAGCTGGCCAGGACTCAGATGCCCATCTCCTGATCTCCTTATGCAGGGTTCATTCCACTGTAGCACAACTTTCCACTGCTCACCAAGAGTAAGAGCTCCCTTGTAGCACTGCCTAGGGTTAGCCATTGCCATTGTTAACATTATAACACTGCTGCTGTAAGCAATTTACATACATAAGCTCATTTAGCCTCTCTTTTTTTTTTTTTTTTTTTTTTTTGTATATTGGGGTCACATTTCATTCTTTTTACACCATTTGTTGATTTTTTTTTTTTTTTTTTTTGCTGGGGATGGTGGTGAGTGCACAGGCCAGAAATTGAACCCGCGTCTCCTGCGTGGCAGGTGAGAATTCCACCACTGAGCTACCCTTGCACCCTTCATTTAGTCTTCACCACGACGATAAAGATACCATTATCTTCATTTTTACAGATAAGGAAAGCAGAGGGGAACAGACAGACAGGATGAGAAACTTGCCCCAAATTCAGAGCCGGCAATGGTGCAACCAAGCACCTGTCAATCTAGATGAGACACGGCACAAGGACTTCGTCCATGGAAAAGTCATTTTTCTAGCAAGCCTGTGCCCCGTTTCACAATTCTTCAGCATCACAGCTCCCAGCCTGCCGCTGGCCACCAGAATCCTAACTGGAATAAGTTTCCTGAGAAGACTCAAAAAAACAGGTCCCAAAAGTCCCTGAGAATAAGTCCCTAACCCACTGCAGGGCTTACGGGCAGACTTTCCCCCTGTGATGGGGCAGCTCCCACCATTGTACTGGTATTTTGGTACATTTATAACTGAGTGAACTGTAATGTTCTCTGTTGTCATTCAGGCAATAAGGAAATCAGACGTATCTCCTGGAAAGTTTTATTTAAAGACAGTTCTTTATGCGGGAGACCCAGGTTTGAGTCCCTGAACATGCACCAAAAAAAGACAGTTCTATTTGTTTTGCTGCTTTAGGAAGTTTCACCTTTAATCGCTATTTATTTTGCACACTCCTTTTCTATAGATAATATTTTACAACATTTCATTTTGTTTTGCTTTACCTTGGGAAACACTGAGTTCATCACGTAGGTAGCGTAAGGTTTCTCGAAGGTTGTTATGGAAAGTTTTCTTCTACACTTCAGCCACCCAGAAAATGTTCTTTAAAATGTTGTTTATATAATATATATGTGCACTGCACATCAGGCCAGATAAAAGTTTTTCAATTTGTAAGGAGTTGGTGGGAATTTCACACCTCGTGAAACACCAGGCGTGTGTCACTGTCCTGGTTTTACAAAATGAGCTCCTGGCCTTCTGTGGAGAACTCAGCCACTGCTTCTGGGTTGGGGATTTGTTTATTGCTAAGATGTCCCAATTCAGCACCCTAGTCCATTGAATTACTTTGGAATGTTCCAGTTTGTCTCTGGAATGGGGCGCTCTACTTCATCCCTGAGTTCTTTGTGCCCATAAACTGGCCTGGCAGAGGAAGAGAGATTCACTGCCACTTAGAATCTCTACCTATGTGTGTAGGCATGCTAGCACAACCCTCTCCTTCCCAGGGAAAGGACTAGAAAGTTCACATGAGTTTAATAAAAATGGTTCCTGAGGGGAAGACAGAAGCCAGGTGACAGTGAAGAATTGCTTCTTGGACCTTGGAAGGACAAGCACAGGTGGGCCATGAGGTTGCCAGAGGAGCCAAGCCCCAACTGAACAGAAACACCCAGCTTCTCAGCTGCACCTGAAACTGGATTTCCATGTGATGAATGCAGGTGAGGGCTCATGCTGATTCATTAATGACCGCATGACATATTGAAGATATGTTTTGCTGGACTAAAGGACAACAAAAAGACCCAACAGCAAAGACACATCATCTTAAAAGATGGGGATGTTATCTTTTACAGGGAACTATTTTTCAAATGGGTTGACCTAGGAAATAGAAGCCATTTCTGACAATGGGCTGAGAAAGTTAATGTTTTTCAACTCAGCTGTGATTTTTTTTTTTTGCACACGAAGCTCAGGACTCCTTGCCATAAGGTCTAAACAACGTGAAAGCCTTCCCTGAGCCTAATTTTATCTCCTGCCCCTCATTATAGTGTGGGAGCTCGTTTTGTGCAAACAATTGCTGGTTTCTAGCATAACAAGGAGGCCTGTGGTATCTGTACAAAAAACATATTCCTCAGAGGATGGGAAATTTCTAATCGGGAAAGATGGGAGATTCTAGTTAAGCCCTGGAAAGAGGCAGAAATGGAAATGCGTGTTCCCTTCCATGGCGTGCCTAATTGCCCATAAATGTCATTAAGTTGAGAAATGTTTTCCACCAAATTAACTTTGACTCATGATGTCTAATTAGCGGGAAAAGCTGGAAGATAACAACTTCTCAGTCACTGTTTAAGAAAACATGTTTAGCGGGTGACTTTTGGCTAGCAGCAGTGTTGAGCCAGGTATTGGAACTGTCAAAATTCCGCCTGAGCCCGGCAATTAAGCACAATGTCTGCATTTCGGTGCCAAGAGTGGTTCAACTCCCTCACAGATGTTTTTAAAAATTGCGGTGAGCGTGATCTTCCAAGGAATTCACCATGCTCCTAAGCAATGGGTTTAGGCTGGGAGGGAAGGAGATATCACGAATAAACCTCTTGGGTAGAAAATTTGGGGAAGATGCATTGAAAAGGATCAATTCTATTTCCTTAAGTCTTTCTCAAAACCTAAGGAACCACTATCCACAAGAACCTAAAAGTGGAAACCACCCAAATGTCTGTCAATGGATGAATGGACCCTCAAGCTGTGATACGTACATAAATGGGATCTTATTTGGGAATGAATGAAAAAGGAATGGAGTACTGATACGTGCTACAGCTGTGGAGGAAACTCAGCCACATGATGCTGAATAAAAGAACTCAGACCCAAAAGGCCACATATAGTCTGATCCCATTTATATGAAATATCCAGAATTGGTAAATCCATAGAGGCAGAAAGCAGATCTGTGGTTTCGAGGGGGCCCCAGGGGAGGAGGGAATGGGGAATGGGAAACGACTGCTTAATGGTACAAGGTTTTGTTTGGGGTGATGCGAACTAGATAATGTGGTGGCTGTACAACACGATGGCTGTACTAAATGCCACAGAATTGTTCACTTCAAAATGGGTGAAGTTCATGTTATGTGAATTTCGCCTCAATTAAAAATTCAAACAAAATAAAAACCTAAGAAGCTAATACCTCATTGTAACTAAAAGCAAAGAAAGTGCACATAGTTCATTTACTGTGTACAGAATACTTTCCCATGCATTTGAGCAACGCCATCAGGGATCCACCAGTGCTGTCTCCATTTTACTAATAGGGAAACTGAGACCCACACAGGCTATGACTTGCCCATAGGACACGGCCAGTGACTGGTGAGGATGGGATCTGAGCCCAGCTCTCGCAACTATGGAGTTGAAATCTTAGTTCCCTGCACCCTCCCTCTGCAGCGGGTGTGCTTAAAATGAACTCCACGAGCTTGGGTGGGGGCAGGGGGTGGGGGTGGAAATGACACCTTTATTTTTCACTAACCTCAAACTGAAGTTTTGAATTTGATTCCAAATATAGGGAACAGGTCACAGTAGTATCTGCAGTCAGGTTAAATCGCTGCAGGTTCTCATGTTGGCAAATAGACCAAACCTGCCCCCTCAATGGCAGGAAAATGCAAGCCATTGCATTTTCAAAACTGCAATGTGCGGGACCACAACCCCCGTAGGCTCCCATAAAACCATGTGTCATCAAGCAGACCCCCACCTTCTGGCACCCGTGGGCACTCCGACTGATGGCAGAGACATTGGGTGCCCAGGTTTTGTAATTAACTACCTCTGTCTTGGCCTTCAACCTAAACCTGGGAAAGCATTTGCAAGTTTGGGATCCATGAGTTGAGAAGGACAGGGATAACTTGGAGAGCTCTTGGGGATGAAGGGAGAAGGTGAGGAGGGAGAGGGTAAGAAGCAAGGTTATAATGGGCATGGAAAATATACTATGACCAAGAAAGGTCCTACTGGAGTTGATAGGTTTCTTTCCCCATAGGGATGCTGGGTGGAAGTTGCTGGAATACACCTGAATAAATGGCTTCAATATAGGAAGTGTTATGCTCTAGTAAGTGTTGGTCGTGCTCACTAGGAGAGAGTTCTTGGAGGACTCAAGCACCTGAGGGGTACACTCTGAGCCCCCAGAGAATTGGGCGCTTATGGTCATCAGAGAAGTGTGGAAAGAATCCCCTTGCTGACTGTGCTTCCTCTGCATCTGGTGTATGCTGACTGCTTTGGGCAGTGGTGATGTGTCGTGCCTCTCCAGGGCTTAGTGGCAGTCCGGCCTAGAGAAGGGACAAACCACCTGGCCACTCCTTCCCCACCCACCAAAGGAGCCTGGCCCTTTGGTTCCCAGGAGCCCAGGAAACAGGATCAAATCACCAGATACCAACAACATGAGAAAGAGAAAGAAGCAGGCAGAGAGATATTAAGAATTGAATTGTGTCCCCCTAAAAGATCCAAGTCCTGTCTTGTGAATGTGGTCCCCTTGGACATTGGATCTTTGAAGAGAACATGTGAAATTGAGACCAAACCTGATCAGGGTGGGACTTAATCCAATGTGACTGGTGTTCTTATCAGGAGAAGAGATTTGGGCACAGACTGACAGATAGACACAGAGAAGATATGATAGAGGCAGATACTGAGTCATGCCACAGGCCAAGCAACACCATAAGTTGCCAGTAAGTCACCACCAGAACCCTGCAGACTTCAGAGACAGTGTGGCACTGCCGACATGTTGATTTTGGACTATCACCCTCTAGAACTGTGAGACAATAACTTTCTGTGGTTTTAAGCTGTGACGGTTTGAAGTTGCATGTACACAGGAAAGGATGATGTCCTTAAAGCTAATGCATTCCTGTGGCTGTGGACCTTTTGTGGGTGGGACCCTCTGATTAGGTTATTTTAGTCGAGGCACACACCAAGCGGGTCTTAGTTCTCTTCCTGGGGTCCTATGTAAGAGACGAAATTCAGAAAAGCTGAAATAGATAAACTGAGAAACTGAGAGTGAAAAGCCACAGAAGCTCAGATAGAAAAGCCACAGAATCTTAAAGAGAAAAGCCACAGAAGCTGAGACAGGACACACAGAAAACAGAGAGAAACCACGGGAACAGGGAGGAAGCCACAAAGGCCAGAAGTTGGAAGCAGTGAAACCCAGAATTGACCAGTAGGTGTTGCCATGTGCCTGGCTGTGTGACAGAGGAGCTGAGGATCGCTGGTAGCCAGTCTCTGGGCAGAAAACATCTCCTGTTGATGCTTTGATGTGGACTGATCAGGGCCTCAGAACTGTAAACTTGTAAGTTGTTCTGGTTTGAAATGATATCTGTACCCTAGAAAAGCCATGTTTTAATCCTAATCCCATTTTGTAAAGGCAGCCATTTCTTCTAATCCCTATTCAGTATTGTATGTTTGAAACTGTAATTAGATCATCTCCCTGGAGATGTGATTTAATCAAGAGTGATTGTTAAACTGTATTGGATAGAGGCGTGTCTCCACTCATTTGGGTGGGTCTTGATAAATTTCTGGAGTCCTCTAAAAGAGGAAACATTTTGAAGAATGAAAGAGATTCAGAAAGAGCAGAGGAGAATGATATAGCCACGAGAAGCAGAGAAAACCAGCCAGCGACCTTTGGAGATGAAGAAGGAACATGCCTCCCAGGGAGTTTCATGAAAGGAGAGAAAGCTAGTAGATGATGCCGTGCTTGCCATGTGCCCTTCCAGCCAAGAGAGAAACTGTGTCTGTGTTCACCATGTGCCTTCTCACTTGAAAGAGAAACCCTGAACTTCAACAGCCTTCTTGAACCAAGGTATCATTCCCTGAATGCCTTAGATTGGACATTTCTATAGACTTGTTTTAATTGGGACATTTTCTCAGCCTTAGAACTGTAAACTAGCAACTCATTAAATTCCCCTTTTTAAAAACCATTCCATTTCTGGTATGTTGCATTTTGGCAGCTAGAAAACTAGAACATAAGTTAATAAATCCCCATTTTAAAAACCAAGCCATGTCTGGTATATTATAATTCATCAACTTCAGCAAATTAAAACATAAGCCACCTAGATTATGGTACTTTATTAGGGCAGTCCTAGGCAACTAAGTCAGGAGACATTTGAAATTTCACTCAAATCCACTTCCAAGCCCATGAAGAATGGGTGGGAAGAATGTTCCCCTCATGGCTGTGTCAACAAAGGAAGGATAGGTGGAGAGGGTGAGATTAGAGACTACTGAAGCTGGGAAAACTAACACTGGTGGGAGAAGCGACTTCTAGGGACTTTAGTCATCCTTAGTTATCCCCTGTGTATCTGATGCTGGGACAAGAGCTTTGCATGCCTGGGGTCCATTTGTCTCTGAGAGAATCTCTAGAACCTTCTCTTCACAGATGAGAAAGCTTGGGGGTTTTTTGTTTTGTTTTGTATGGGCAGGCACCAGGAATTGAATCCAGGTCTCTGGCATGGCAGGTGAGAACTCTGCCTGCTGAGCCACCGTGGCCCACCCAAAGTAATTTGTTTGTTTTTTTTCTTTTTTGCATGGGCAGGCACCAGGAATCAAACCTGGGTCTCCGGCATGGCAAGCAAGAATTCTGCCCCTGAGCCACCATTGCACTACCCAGAAGCTTGGGTTTTGAGAGGTGAAGTGACTTGGCTAACAAGTAGCAAAACCAAGCAATGAAGCAAGCTGTATGTCCCTAAAACCCATGTTCTTCACCAGACTCAGTGGGAGCCTCAACCCGAGGGAATTCAGAAACATTTCCCCAACCAGCTTGCAAGTACTTTGAGAACATGAATTATCTCTTACACATATCTCTATTCCTGATGCCTATTATAATCCCTGGCACATAGTTGGCATTCAATTCATATTTGTTGACTGAATGAATGAATTTTGGTTTCCTGTGGTGCAAACAACAGCCCAGAGCTCAGAGAGATTTGGAATCCTGCTGTGGGGGCAGGGGAGATTTTAAAGGGTTTGTTTCTTCATCTTTCCAAAAAGGCCATTAAAACGTCTGCCTGTTGTGATTGGAGAAGTACAAAAGAAGAGCAAGATGCAGAATCCATCAGAAGTCATGAGTAGGAGGTTGGCTTGGTAAGGAACCTGTTTTCCTCATGGAGTTCTCAACTCAAGAACAAGTGGATGCTGGGTTTGAGCCCAGCGAAAAATCAGGCTGGGTATACCAAGAAGAGGAAGACAGAAAACATTGGACGTTTTGGAAAAGGAGGGTGAAAGGCATGAAATAAAGAGGCTGGAACCCATGAGGTGGGGACAAGGGCCATGGAGGTGACCAGGTGGGATTATCAGCATGAGACTCACATCTGCTAGCACACAGCAGCAGTTCAGATGGGGCTGCACAGTGGGGAATCGGCCCTACAGAGCAGGATCTCTTGCAATGGAGCCTCTGAGCACCCCAAGGAGACATGCCTTCCAAACTCTAGGCTCCCAAGTATACCCAGCATTGATGGTCTTTGATAGGAAAACCCAGAGCCACAGGGTGCTTCTGATAAGATCCCTTCCCTTTTATTTGGGGAGCTCAATTGAATAAAGGGGGTTTGGTATTGAAATTGCAAACTGCCACCATGTTTCAGTTGGGTCTACTTCTGGTTGTGTGATCTCTTTAGGGGCCAGGTCTGGGAATTCTGAGTCTCTTCTGAAGAAGGCTCCATGCATAATGGGTAAGAGCTTGAGCTTAGAAGCAGACAGTCCTGGATATGAGACAGAACTTGATCACTTTCTAGCTGGGACAGCTTGGCTTCTCCTAGCCTCACAGTGCCCAATCTGCAAACAGATTTCATACTGAGATTATGCATAGAAAGCAACAAAATACCTGGTACTGCCTAAATTCTCTATGAATGCCACTACTCTTATCGTGCTGCCTCTTCAGACCCTCTAGAATTATAGATGTTGGAAGATGATGGTTTAGAGATAGCTTCTCCTTTGCATTTGACTTTCAGTTGGGGCAGTGGTTATTAGCCTTCTAGGTCACTGATCTCTTTGACGATGCCATGACAACTGCGAACCTTCTCCCCAGAATGGTGCACACACTTTAGATTTCAACGTCAGGGAGCTCATGGCATCCATCCCAGCCTCATCCTTGTGCCCCTCTCCGAACTCCAGGTTAGCCCATTTGGGAGCTGAAAGATTAGTATCCAGCTCATCTGGTTTGTCTGAGGAGTGCTAACATCAGCTCTAAATGTAGTTGCAAAGGATTCAACCCAAGCCCCAATTAGATTCCAGAAACTTCCCTTAGGATCAAAATGGAAAGGACTTTGTAAATTGAGTCCACTGGGAAGGTAAGGGAAAGCAGTGTCTGGATATCACTCAGCGCCTTATCACTCTACTAATATTTAGGGACAAGGAATTGTCAATGTATTCAGACTTATAAGGGGAAATTTAAAATATTTTATTTGCTGACAATTTGAAGATAAATGTATTCCAACAAGATTAATGAATGTCGTCTTTAAACATGTCTTTTATTTTAGGAAAGCATGTAAAATACAAACATATGAGTGACTGGAGTTGATATGACAAAGGGGAATCTTATTAAATACATTAGGTCCATGTTGATGACCCTGTAAAGCTATGATTCTATAAAGTCCTAGGGTGACAACAGTAACATCTCACTTTGATCGTGCCAATTCTGTTATCCAGTAATCTTCCTTGCCAAAAACCAAACAGTTCTCCAGATGAAACTAACTGGACATTATAACTGGAGTCATTGACCAGTCAGTCTTTATTAGATATGTATATATAGTGTGACTTTGAGATGAACTATTGAAAATTGTGTCCGTTTGTAATCTTGCTTTTCTTGGGGAAACAGTGAAGAAACTAACATCATAAAAACTCTGCAAAGATGAACTGATCCCCTAATTAACCCTGGGTGACTATTTAAATGATTGTAGAAAACTTTGCCATTGCTGTATAAGGAACCCAAAACTCTCTAACTTAAAACAATTGTGTACAATTGAAATAAAAGAACAGACAAAAATATCTTCCAAAGCATTCATTGCATTGTTGGAGCTATGAGAGTGAGCAGCCAAAACATCTGTGGCCCCATGGATGGATATAAAGGGTGATCTGTGCTAGTTTCCCACAGCTCTATATTCCTTATTTGGACAGCAAAGCCCTTCCTAGGAAGAGGATGCACATTATTGGATTAAGAGTAACAAACTGCTTTTTATATTTTTGAAGACTATCTTAATGTGTTTTTTGTGTTTTTTTGTTTTTTTGCACGGGCAGGCACTGAGACTCGAACCCGGTTCGCTGGCATGGCAGGCGAGAACTCTTCCATTGAGCCACCTTGGCCCGTCCCAAATTGATATTTTTATCTATTAAGACAACTTTCCTGAGGAGTTCTAC
The DNA here is from genome assembly GCA_004026745.1 of Myrmecophaga tridactyla. Taxonomy (NCBI): domain Eukaryota; kingdom Metazoa; phylum Chordata; class Mammalia; order Pilosa; family Myrmecophagidae; genus Myrmecophaga; species Myrmecophaga tridactyla. Next base: position 34,675 of record PVIY010015180.1, on the reverse strand, counting down.
TTGGCAATGTTGTTAGCCTAGTTTGTTTAAAATGTACAAAAATGCAATGAAACTTATCTTTAAACTATGCTATAGTCAGATTTTGCTCAGAATGGCTACCCAATTCAGGAAAATTAATGAGATTTTTTGCTGACAATAATCTGAAATGGAAAAGTTCCATTGGGGCTTAAAATTAGTTCTTGAAATGACCATATTTATATAAGAGGCCGTTGACTGAAGAGTAATAAAAAGATAACAGGATGCATAATAACAAAAAAATTCAATCATCAAATTCAAATGATTCATCTAATTCAAATGACTTTTGAGACTGCCTGTGATGCAGCACCTCTCTTTCTAAGCAACACACATCATCTCAAGAAAGTTTTCTGAATTCTGCTCCCTTCTCTTCACTCACCCACCCACACTTCCAAACTATGCCTTGGACCCTTAAAGGGCATAGAAAAGCAGAACAAAACCAGAAATCAAGTGTAGCCGATGCTGTCAGTGTCCTGTTAATATCCCCTGTGCTCTGAAAATTCCTCCATAACCTGCTTCAGCAAGAACCTGTGTGATGATCCAGAGGCTTTATGCACCCCGGAAGATGATGTTCTTGAAACTAACCCACTCCTGCAGATTTAGACCTATTGTGGGAGCGACATTTTAAATAGGTTATTTTAGTAGAAGCATGGCCCAGGTGGTCTTGATGCTCTTTCTGGAGTCCTTTATAAGAGGATGAAATCCATAGAAACACACAGAATCTGAGAGAGGACACAGAAATAGAGAAGAGTCCACGGAAGCAAGAAGCTGAAAGCAATGAAGCCTTGAAGATAAGGGAGAGATCAGCAGATGCCGCCATGGGACTGTGGAGTCCAGGTATTCATTCTGATGATGCCTTGATTTGCACATTTTCACAGCCTCAACACTGTAAGCTTGCAAACAAACAAATTCCCGTTATTAAAAGCCAGCCCATTTCTGGTATATTCCATTTTGGCAGCCTTAGCTAACTAAAATAACCAGCAACTCATCAATTGTGGTCAGGGAACTGGCCTTGGGACCACACTTGGCCTGCTCATGCAGCAAGTGCTGGAAGTGCTGGAGAATTAACACCCCTGGAAGCAGCCTTTGACCAGTGATGACGAGGAGTTGGTGAACCAATAGCCCAGCTTCTTTGTCCTTTGGTGGGAATAACCCTGAAACGTGCCCTTCCCAATCTCCCAAAGTTCAAACCAAAAGGTTTGTACTCTTGGTTACTGCAGGGGTCACTGGCTTGATAATGCATTTTTTTATTGGCTCCCTTCCTTTTCCCACCCTACTTCCCGACTCTCCTACCAATGTTTCCTGGGATCAGAAATAGGCTATTTGCCCTCGACTTTTTACCTGAGAGTCTGCTTCTAGAAGTTTCCAAATGAAAAGATCAGGCCTCTGGCAGCATGCTCTGAAGCTTTAAGCAAATTGCTGAAGCTGTCTAGAGCTTGGCTTTCTCCTCTATAAAGTGCGTGCACATCATACAGTCCCTTATGACTCCCCCAGGGATGATGCAAAGATGGTATGAGGTGATAGACACATCAGTGCCCAAGGGAAGTGAAAGTTCTCACTGGGGGAGACCACTTCTAGTGGACTGGATGACCTGAGATGTCTCTGAGAAAGATGGATTTAATTCCCTATAGAAAGAGGCAATCTAGCATAAGGCTATTTGGGTATGGACTTGGAACCAGATTGCCTGGGTTCAAATCTGCACTCTGTCATTGATCAGTTATGTGAGTGAGGCCGAGGTGTTTAATCTCTCTGAAAAAATTCACCTGTAAAATGAGGGCAGTAATAATTGCTCCAACCTCATAAGGTGATCTAAGGATTAAATGAGTTAATACATGGAAAGCATTTAGGACAGAGTCTGCTACATTACAAATAATTGATAAGGGGTGTGTATTATTACAGCTAAAATTCCACCGTAAAATTCCCTAGAGAGCTTCTGGAAGAGTAAAGACATATTTGACCTAAGGTGGTTTTGGAACCGAGTCTCAACAAAAAAAGAAAGAATGGGAGAAAGACAAAGAGGAAGGACGAAAGGAAGGAAGGAATGGGGGAAGGGAGAGAGGGAGGAAAGAAAGAAGGAAGGAAGCAAAAATAAAATAAATTTGTACCATCTAATTTTACAGTTCAACAGAGTCATTAGTGTTTCTGCATTTTCCATAAAAGATTTGAAGGATAATTAATGATATGATACTCAAGAAAACAAATGGCCCAACTTCTACTGCAGAATTTAAATGGAAGTAGTCATCGGTTTGCGAAGTCACAGAGCTACCAACATCTAAACACAAAACTGACTGAACATACAAAAGTTGGCACGCACCCTTTTTGGACAGGAGAATTCTCTTCTTAAACATTTGCTGTTATAACAACAAAATTAGGGGAAGGACAAAAATGTTCAATTAAATACTATTTGGATGAGAAAACTGCAATAGGAAAGAAATGCGTGGTGGGGCCCAGGGGATTCTCGGTTTACCCCATTGTTTCTGGGCTCTGCAGCCCAGCACATATGGTACGTAATATTATCCCAACACTGTCACATGTTTGCACAAAGGGGCATCCACAGCCCCAGTGCTGGCTCTGTATCTTATTTTTAAGGCACCTGACCCTGTTTGACAGTATTTTTGTGCTGCAAGAGAAGAATAAAAGGGGGGGAGGGGGAGCAGGCAGAATTGTAAATAACCAGTTTCAAACATCTCTAACCCACATGCCGGGATGTGGCTTTATAATTAGAAGGCTGCAGAGCACAGAGGCCCCTTCCAAGGTTCCCAGGAGCTTACGTGTGGCCCCAGGAAAATGTATATCTTATTGGTCCCTCTTTCCCACCACAGCAGAATGGTGCATACACAGCTAGCAAGGCTCCCAGGAGCTTACGTGTGGCCCCAGGAAAATGTATATCTTATTGGTCCCTCTTTCCCACTACAGCAGAATGGTGCATACACAGCTAGCAAGAGCTCCTAATTTATTTCAACTTCTTCGGTAAAGCAGGAGAATCACACTTTGGGGCAATGAATCTCGCTCCTGCTATTTCCTACCTTGCCAGCAAGCTGGAGATTGGAACAACCTAAAAGCAGGGAATTATTCCAAGGAAGTCACTCAGCTAGCACACTGTGCATTTTTTTAAAGTTGTTTTTTTTTCCTTCTCTCTCTCTCTCTTTTTTTTTTTTGATCCTTAAAAGCTCACACTGAGCCAGACAAGTTTCAATCCCATATATATTCAGATAATGGATCCACACAAAGCCATCCGGGAGATTTGCAATGGAAATGACGAAGGGCCCTTAGCCGCAGAGCCCAATGTGACCCTTGCAGTGTATTACAGCGTCTGATTTGGAATTCAAATTCCACTCAAGACAATGGGCCTTTATTAAGTTTCTGACATGCGTTACCTTGCCCCGCTGGCCGGCCATACTTCATTCACCGCTCATCCTAAGAGACATTCTAACTCCTTCACCCAAACACAGCGAGAAGGTGAACCCACCAAAGGGGGGCCCACCCAGAAAGATGAAGTATTGGGCACCACTGAGCCAGACACACTCCCAAGCCCCACAGCCCCCTCTCTTGGCCTCCCATGGCCCTTTGCAAAGCCAGGCCAACGTGTGTCTTTCTAAGCCACACAACCCAAAAGGCCATTTGTCTGGGTACCTGTTGACCGGCCCCTCTCCCTCCCCAGTTCAAATCCTCTGTCACTGTCAGTGACTCATGCTTCCCGGCTCATCTGGGTGGCCCAGCCTCATTAGGAAGGGATTTGGTGCCTGTTAGTTAATTGAGGCCCGTTCCTGCCACCTGCCACTCGCAAGCCTCATCTGCACACTAACTGCCCCTAATTGTCATCATACGGCAGGATCCCCGCGACAACTTGAGAACAGATCCGCAGCAGCGCGTGCAGGCCCCAGGAGGTGCCCGGGAGCGGGAGCGAGGGAGCGGTGGGGACCATAACAGTGAATCAGGATGTTTGGAGGGGAAAGGCGGTTTTGATCATCTTGGCCCCACTTTGTAAAGGTGGAAACAGTCTTCTCAGGGAGACCTGGTTTAGGGGAAAGCCAAGGCTTCGTCTGGGCAGGGACAAACAGGACAAGAAAACGGCTCAGAGTCCCATATTGCATCCCAGGTAGAAACAGGGCTGCTTCTCCGTGTGCAGCTGTTCGACTTCTCCTATAAGGAGGCCAAGAGCCATTGACAATGCCACAGCACTGTCCCGGGTCCTGATGCAGAGAATTTGTGTAGATAAAGGTGTATATGTGAGGACAAGTGGAGAGGGACGTGGGAGAGGAGACGCAGAATAATGCAGAGGGAGAAAGTCAAACAAACACAAAGGCATGTAAATGACAGGAGAGGTGGAGGGGATAACATCTATCAAGTGTCAGCGTGGAACAGGGACTTCCGTGTAAGTATGGATTACACAGCTCATGAGAAAGGGAAGCAAATTCTAAGACACAGGAAGTGAGGGCAACTCACCTACAAGGAGAGAGAAAGTGGAAGAGTCTATCATTACAGAAAATGACAGGATCTTGGGGCTCAGGAATCCACCTGGATAAGGGATCCATCTGGGCTTAGTAGAAATCAGACTATGACAAATAATATGATTAGCTTTTGTTTTGTTTTGTTTTGTTTTTTAAAAACACTGTGCCACAACCCAGCCCACTTCCCTGGTTCATCACTCAGGTATTTCTTCCATCTCTTCTCTCAGAACTGGGAAGTATTTCTGCCTAGCAATTTCTGAGTCAGGTCTGACTTATTGGTCCCTTCCTTGGGAAGGGAAAGGAGATGGGAAACCCTGAAATGAACCCACTAAAGGACGCGGAATAGGAAAAGAAAGAAAAAATGAAAAACTCAATGCAGGAGCCTTGAGCATAGCAATAAAATAAGAGGTGGGTTTCGCCACCACACACTCAGCTGACAGCTAAAAATATTCCTCTGAGCTAGGATGTGGCAATGTTTCCTTGCTCCCCAGTCTCCATGCTTGCAGAAATGAACTGAAACAAACAATAACAACAACAAAAAAAAACCTGACCTGGGAGTGTGTTTTTTAATAAAGGAAATGCTGCAAATAATTCCATCCTCCCTAACCAAAAAAGAAAGAGAGAGAAGACCCTGCAAACCCCAACATGGGAAAAGGACAGAATGTTTTGAACAGCTTCCAGAAGCAATTTCAGAACTGTTCAATGTCCAGCATAGAACTTATTCCACCAGATTTCCCCACAGACAGACATCTGGGAGAGGGCAGTGATGTTGCTAAAACATCTCAGGAACTGTGAGAGCAAAGTTACATTTTACCAGAGCACAGACCCTTTTGCTCAAACACGTCTTATTCTTTCCGTTTCCTCCAAGAATACAGCAAGGGATTCTTAGGAAATTTTATACCTCTGTTTCTACTTATGATTTTTTTTGTCTTTTTGATTATTATTATTAGAGAATAATAGCATTTTCTTTTAATCTTTCCAGAGCTCGTGCTTACACCTCACAAACAAAACCCTAAAAGGCACTTCTGCATCATTTGCCAACTACGGCACCTATGCCCCCATTTAAACTGAATTCTCCCCAGGATGCAAAACCCAAAAAGTGAACACAGCTCCTCTTTTTTTTTTGCACATCTCTCCTGGCGCTTGCTGTGCTCTCACTGTCCTCCTCCCGAGTGGCCCTCCCAGGATGTCACTCACGGCCTTGCCCTGCTCACTGCTTCCAGCCCATGGACCCGAGAGGCCCAGTCTCGGCTGCTTGCAAGAGCTGGCAGATTTCAGAGGAAAAAAAAAAGCCACAAGAAAGAAAGAATGGCAGTTTGACACTGCACTGTCACAGTTACAAGGGGCCCTTCGCGTGACCCAGGCTTGGACACCGATGCCGCGTGCCCAATCACAGCTGAGGCCGCATCTGCCGCGCTCCCGGACCTGCCGCTCCATGCTGGGGGACCAGATGCCTCTGTTTATGCCCCGCTCGGCGCCGCCTTCTGCCCGATGGACGGCGGCAAGGCAGGGCCGGAGAGCCCATCGCCAGCCTTCACCTGTCTCCGCGGGCTCACGCGGCCTTTCAACCTCACTCTTTCCTCCGTCCGCTTCTGTGCCCCAGCCCCAGAATGGCCAGGGGAGGGACATCTCATCTTCCACGTCTGACCCACAGAACAAAGCAGAAGGAAAGACTAAGCCAGGTAGACTGGTCCCTGCCGCACCCTGGGGGAAGAGTGTAGAGAGAACTGGCCAGGGTACGATCAGCACCCACTCTGTTTTACCACCTGCTTCCTGCTTTAATTTTCACTGGGGGAACTTAGAAATCTCACCTTTAGGAACTGATGTTAAATATTGGCATTTCCTTTTTTGGAAAAAGACCCTATTTCAGGCTGGGAGAAAGAGAGAGAGCTTGAAGCCAGCAGTCAGCTGCTATTTTTTTAAATGCCCTCGAAATGGATTTGGGTTTTGAGGTCAAATGAGTCATCCTTGGCTCATTTGTCCCTCTCTTCTCTTCCATCAACTCTGAGGCACAGAAGGAAAGTCTGAGCATCCCTTCAGGATGAGGTGAGCTGAGCACATGGAAGGAAGAACTATCTGTCCTCCAAAGACCAAATGACATCTTGTCCAGGGCACATAGCAGCCCATATACGACCTGAGTTGCAGTCCCTGGAACTGGGTTGAGCCTGCAGCCCCCACCAGGGGGAATGTGTAGAGCAGGCCAGGATGTGTCTGCAGTGGTCCTTGCTGAGGGCTCATCTCCATACCAAGGCTCCTAGAACTCTTCTGCTCCCCTCAGTCAGTGCAACTGCTACTGGAAATGCCCCTACTGTCTCCTTCTTCCTGCTTTCCCTTCCCCAACATACATCTTCTATCGCCCCTCCACCCTCCATCTATAGGCACTTCCCTCCCAAAACTGAACTCCAGAATGAACTTTTGTCTAGAAATCATATGATACAGGTAGGGCCCACCGACACCAGAATTAAGCCACAACAACGTTAAACTAACGTTTTCTTGGCTGGCCTAGAATTCTAATAAATGTGTATTTGTTTAAAAAAATGTTTATTGAGATAGAAGCGGACTTCAAGTCTGCCTTTGGGACACATAGGAGGTCTCTATCCTCAAATGTTCAGAGAAACACCAGGGAGCTTAAAACGTTCATCAGAATATCATGTGATACGTGGTATATGTTTAAATTACCATGAGAATTGAGGAAAGAGCCAATAAATTCTGCCTGAGGAAAGTGGGGAAATGTTTCAGTAAGGGTATGACATTTGAGCTGAATCTTAAAAGGGTTTAAATGAAAACAAGTGTGGAAGTGATTGGCGAGTGCATCCAAATAAGGGAGAAACTGTCATTTTTCCACTATTGCGCATGTACTAGAAACCGGACATGGTACCAGGTGTTAGAACCCAAAAGTGGGTAACAGTGTCTACCCTCAATGAACTTTTTGGCAGATATGATTGAGATACATGAAAATATGCTGTGAAGGCCAAGTGGTGGTTGAACAAATTTCTTTTTTTTTTTAAAAAAGCAATCACTTAAAACTTGGCAACTACCTAAATGTGAATGTCAAATACAGACGTGTACTTTGCCACATTTTTCAGCATCTTCAAAGGGCTTTCTGAAGATTCGTTGTGTGCAGTGGCTAACGGGCCACAGGCCAGCCTAGTAGGCCAAGTAAACCTGCTTCTTTTCACCTGGGAAGGAATAAACTAAAAAGCAAGACTGAACTGAGGGCAAGAGTAAGATAATTTGTATCACATATAAATGACCAGAAAGCATTTGTGGGCATAAACATTCCACTTTGAGGCAATAAAAACAAATGCATTTATCTGGTGCATATCTAAAGCTCTAAGGATTTTGCATTTCTTGATAGGGCATTATTTAACAAAATAAATCACTGATATTGGAGGGAGGGTCCCTTTTACATGCAAAGTATTGAATTGCCCAGGACATATTGAATGAATGAAATTCTAGCCACTCTGATGACTACAAAGATAAATAAGATGCAAACCTTGACATCTAGTATTTTGAATGAAAAATATATGGAATAAATAAGGATTGAACAAAAATTGAGATGCTTACTCTATCACAAAGACTTTATATAATAGGAAAACCTGTTTTTCTTTTGTAAGTTAAGTTTAAAAAAGGAAAAGGAATGGAGGTGAAGGAAGGAAGGAGGAGGGAGGGAAAAGAAGGCAGGACATTTCTTAAACACCCTATTGACTCCAATTCTCCCTAGATTTCCAATGCAGTCTTCTTCTGAGATGTCACTTTGCAAATTTAATTTTAAACTAAAATGTTTTTGCAAAAATGTAAGTAACATTTTGACAACATGCCATTCATACTATTCAAAATAATGCTTTCTAGGTGCAATATTATGTACATGGGAACCTCACCACTCAGAAACAGTAGCACTTTCCCTTCTGAAAATAGTTTAACATCTGAGTCACAGCTCCCTGTACATGCTTAACTCCATGAGACTCAAAAAAACAGCACAAACATTGCCTAATTAATCCCCATGACAACACAGAAAAGCCCTAAAAAGCTCTGGGCAACACCCAACCCCGGGGTATCACCAGCTTTATTTTTAATAATCTTGTTCTTTCTAGGCTTTCTCTGATCAGGACATCCTCCCACCCACCCAACTCCAAAATGAACAAACAAATAAAAAAACAAAACAAAAAGACAACAAAACAACTCAGGGATTTGTCAGGTTTATTATTCTCTCTCTCTCTCCCCTTTCGTTCTCTCTCCCTTCTCTCTCTTCCCCTCCCCCACTCTCTCTTTCTATCTCTCAAGTCAACAGCAGAGAGATGTTGATCAGTTGCCCCTGGGTGTTGATTACCAAACTCCCAGACAATAATTCAGCACCAAGGACACCTCCCATGCTCTTGGGAACTGCTAGGGACAGTCCACCCTATTATGAGGGCTTTGCTGTAAAGACTACCAAGAATACCAGCTCACCCAAGAAAAAGTACCCCATCTCAAACTTGATTCTGGCTTGATCTCACTGCAATGGCTTTTTAGAAAGGAAAAAAAAAATAATAGTGGAATAAAATAATAGCTTGATAAACTCCAACTAAGTAAGCATCCACTAAAATGCTTTCATTTAAAGTGTAAAATGAAAGGCTTGGTCAGGATTGTCCAAGTGTATGGGACCTCAGAGGTTGTCTGTTACTTATTATTTTATAGATGAGGAGCCAGAGCTCCAGAAAGACAATGAGACCTGCCTAGAGTCCAGCATCAGGGACCTTTTTCTATTGATTACTCTTTCTTGCAAACTTCACTCAGATTTGAGGAAACCGGCTTCATGCTTAAAATTTTTCTATTTCTCTACTAAGAAGTTTTCCCCTGTTGATAAATTTTTTAATAAGTAGGTGTTTGAAAGAACATCTCTTTGGGGATTTATTAAACATTAACAACTTGCAAAACTTTTTTTATCCTCTTCTCCCAAACCCCACCTCAGCCTTAATAAGATCTAGCAGCTTTCATTTTAGCATCTCCAAGCTTTACAACATTAGTTCTCACAGTCATCCTGTAATGTAGGCATTATTATTATTGTTATAGATGGGAAAACTAATGAATAGCCAGCTAAGTGACTTATCCAAGAGCACATAGTTAATACATGGTAAAGTAAGGATCTCAGCTATTCTGCCTGACTCCAAATCCACCTCCATTCATCCCACAAGCTCCCCAGAGCCATTAATGGCACACAGATGGGTGCCTAGAAGAATCAGTTATGGATGGAAGAGGAAGAAAAATACTATATTTTAAAAGTGTCTGTGGTCTATGTGCATTTTACTTTAGAAGAGAGTGGTCTTTGTTTTCTTTGGGGGGGGTGTTTTTTTTTTAATTCTTTAATGAGTCCCTTAGTTGTGAAAGGGCTAGGGCAGAGCTGGGAGTGGGAGGTTGAGACAAAGAGAACAAAATGGGTCTGAATAATAGAAGAAAATGGGTGCTTTCAGTTCTCCCTGGGTTGGCACAAAAGATGGGAGTTTTGTTGAAGGGAATGGCCTGGGAATAGTGGAAGTAGACAGGGATTCCACTGGAAGGCAGTAAGCCCAGGAACCCTGGAGCAGACTGGTGGCCAAGGATAGGGATGGCCAGCAAAGGTTGTCCATTATGGGTGGGACGGGTCATGTTTTCCCAAAATGACCACCACAGTATGTCCATTCCCACATGCTCTTCCCATCAAGTGGTTAAATCTGTTTCTCCTACCCTTGAATGTGGGCAAGACATTGTGACTGCCTTGACAAACAGAATGCAGTAGAAGTGATGCTGCATGACATCTGATGCTTGATGACAGAATATAACTTCTGCCTGGCTCACTTACTCTCAGGATGCTCACCTACAGACTCAGCCATCATGTTGGGAGAAAGCCCAAGCCACATAGAGAGGTCATGTTTGCATTGTCCCAGCTGACAGCCCCAGATAAGCTCTTAGCCAATGGTCAGCCCAACTGCATACCTGTGTGTGAGTGAGCTTTCAGATACTGCCAGCCCACAGCTTTCAGGCTATTCTAGTTGACACTGAGTGGGGATAGATGGAGAACTTCAACAACCATTATGATTCACTTGTAAGTTTCTAATTTATCTGTGCTGTAATTCCACTCTGCTATTCCCAAACTGTCAATAAAAGTCTATTACACAATAAAAGTTCATTAGTATTATATTAGAGATGCCTTGGGAAATGAAAGAGGGGGGCTGTGTCCATGCTTGCAGAACAGAGAGGAAGAAGCAATAGGCAGGGTTGTAATAAGGAGACCCTCAGGGAGATGGAGGGAAAAATCCAGGATGAGAATGGAGAAATAGTTAACAGGCATTAACCAGTAGAATATAATCCTATCCCCGCTTCCACACACCCTCCCCCCTCAATGCACACACCCAAATACACACACAAAGAATCCTCAAAAACAGGTGAGGAGGAGACTGAAAATGAGTTTTTAGACAACTGTTTCATATGCAATTTTCTGAGGACTCCAGTAGAAAAATAATGACACAATCTGAAAGGAAGAGTACAAAGTAACCACTGAATACCCCAGATTAGTTGTACATGTTAGACAACCATCACTAAATAGGAAGACGGCTCTAGTCGGGGAATTAATACAAGCAAGGAGATTTTGAACAGAAGAAAAACATTTACCAATTAAAATTAAGTTTGATTCCTAGTAAGAGACATGGGGGAAAATGGCTTGTTTTTCCTCATGTGAGAATCTGGCTTCAAGAATCCCAGAACTGGTATGCCCTTGGCCTCATCCACCAGGATCCAGGCTGTTTACATTTTTTTATTCTGCCATTACTTGTGTATACTTCTGGTCTTCGTGGTCCAAAATGGAGCTGCGGCCACCATGCTTGCAAGCAGCAGGTTGGAGGAAGAGAGATGATGGTTGAGGGGCCTGAGCCTGCGGTCTCCTAAGGAAGGTGCTTAGAAGCTGCCACATTACTTTTCAGCTTAGGTCTTGATCACACCTATCAGCAAGGGAAGCCGGAAATGTATTCTTAATTCCAGGCAGGCACGCACCCACTGGGAATCAGGAGTTTTAAGTGGGGAGAATGGCTTTGTGGGTTGGCAACTGTGAAAGCTTGTATACCCCAATAAACACGTGTTCTTAACCTTAGTCTCTGTTCCTGCAGATGTGAACCCATTGTAAGTAGGGCCTTTTGAAGATGTTATTTTTAGTCAAGGTGTGGCCCAACTGGACCCAGAGTGGGCCTTAAGTTAGATTACTTGAGGCCTTATTAAGAAAATTCAAAAGCCACAGAGGTATAAAGGAGAGGACATTGTCATGTGATGGGAGGCAGATAAACAAGCTATTCTAACTTGCAAGCTGCTGGAACGCGATATACCAGAAACAGAATGGCTTTTAAAAGGGGGAATTTATTAAATTGCTAATTTGCAGTTCTAAGGCTGTGAAAATGTTCAAATGAAAGCAAGGCCATGAAAATGTCCAAATTAAGACAAGACTATAAATATGTCCAATGTAAGGCATCCAGGGAAAGGTACCCTGGTTCAAAAAGGCTGATGATGTTCAGGGTTTCTCTCTCAGCTGGAAATGTCTGCTAGCTTTCTCTCCAGGTTTCTTCCATGGCTTCCCTGGGACTCTGTCGGTTCTGTTGGCTCTAAAACTTTTTCCAAAATGGTTTCCTCTTAAAGGCCCCCAGGAAGCAATCCTACCGTGAATGGGTGGAGACACATCTCCATGGAAAGCATCTAATCAAAAGTTACCACCCATAACTGGATGGATCACATCACAATGGAAACAATAAAAAAGATCCCACCCAGCAATATTGAATGAGGATTAAAGGATGTGGCTTCTCTGGGGGTACGGAATAGCTTCATACCTGCACAGGAGCTTAGGAGCTCCACAGGTTGTGACAAGCCAGCACCCGAACACTGCAGACTCCAGAACAAAGCATCGTCTTGCCCACACATTGATTTGGAATTTTGGCCTCTGAAACTGAGCCAGTAAATTCCCGGTGTTTAAGCCAAAACTAGCTTGTGGTTGTTTTAGTTTTCTCTGCTGCCCAAAGCAAATACCATTAAATGCATTGGCTTTAACTATGGGAATTTATTAGCCTACAAGCTTACAGTTTTGAAGCCATGAAAATATCCAAATCTGGGCATCATCTAGACAATATCTTGTTCCTGAAGACCACCTGCCAACAGGCCTGGATTCCTCTGTCACATGGCAGGGCAAGTGGAGGCGTCTGCTGGTCTCTCCTTTCTCTTCCAGGTTTTATGGCCTTTGGCTTCCTTCTCCTGTGCTTGCTTTCTTCTTCCCCTCCACCCTCTTGCTCCCTCGCTCCCCATCCCATTTATAAAGGACTCCAGTAGGAAGATTAAGACCCACCTGGGCGGTGCCTTAACCTAAGTAACCTAATCAAGAGGTCCTACTTACACTAGGTGTACACCCACAGGAATGGCTTAGCTTTAAGAACATGATTTTCTGTAGTACCTACGATTTCAAACCACCACAGTGATAGCAGCTCAGGAGAACTAAGAAAACAACCAACATCTCCTGCCAAGGCGGCCAGGAAGACATCTGTTAAGGCTCAAAGCAGTGCCCAATTAAAATGTCTGAGCAGGGTTACAGCACATGCCTCAACCTCCGAATCAGAACTTTTCACTCACCGCAGCCAAACAAAAGTAATCAAGTCTATCCTGGTGTCTCCCACATTCTGGAATTCAGGGACGTTATTTAATTGGTGCCCAAATAGTGCAGTCAACCTGTCTGAAATGGCCATTCTCGACCTTGGCTTTATAAAACCCAAGAATCTCTGAATTCCTTAAATAGCATAGTAAAATCCATATAATATTTTCAAAACTAAATTAATCTTGCTTAGACTGAAACACACATATCATCTGTAAATACATATTCTATAGCACCTTTAGAAATAAGAGGAATTGTCACCAAATTAAGTAACCAATAAGTGAGAGTCACAACTCCATTGTAGGAATCACTACTGTAGGTGAAAGGGAATTTTGTCTGGGTCACTCTCCCAAATGCCACAAGCCCACCAAATTAAACCTTTGCATTCAAACTTTCTGGTGACTTCTGCTTTTGATTTTTGTGGATTTTATTTCAGTCACTAGTCTAGTTTTGCCTGCTGCATAGAAGAAAATTTAAAGAAGCCAGAAGGGGGTCATAAAAGAGCCACTGATTCACGCTTGCTAAGGCCATGGATTTGCACAAATGGTAGAGTCAGGAAAAATCAAAAGCCTCTTATCAGTCAGCCAGAGCTGTTTTTGTGCTTTGCTCATTGTAGGGTCCATATTTTCAGATGAGCCGAGATTCACAGGGCACTGATTGTGGCGGGGGAAGGGGGGTGAAGGTCTTGGTGCTAATTTCCTTATAGTTTCAAATAACCTATGGCAGCAAAGCATGCTTACCACTTACATCTAATCAACTCTCATCTAAAGCACAGAAGTTTAAATTTGCTTCCAATTCTAATAAGGACACGTAGACCCATCAAAAAGTATATGGAGTTTTCCAATATGGTGTTACTGTTGCCAGAAATTATCTTGATAATGGGACTGGGAATCTTGGCTGTGTTTGACAGGTGTACAAGAAATTAACCAAGTGTGAGAATCATGAAGTGTAAAGTGGTTACAAAATAATACTAGATATCAGAACAATCATAAAAACCAAACCGTTGAATCCTGGCGCAGAGGTACTACAGTGTTGAATCAAATGAAAAATTATTCAAGGGAACTTGTTGGCACAAAAATCCCACACTGGGAAAAATTTCAAAGTTCTTACGGACTTGAAACCAGTCATTGTTTTGGAAACTCGGGATTTTCGCATGGACACTCCCAATTCCTTGCAGGGGCATCTTTGCAACCAAGGGAGGTACAGAACTAATGTAGAATTTAACCCCCCTGTGCTAGCTTGAAAGGATGTATGCACCCTTTAAAACATGAAAAGCCATTTTTAATCAAAATCCCATTTCATAAAGGCAGAATAATCCCTACTCAATACTGTATGTTTGAATCTGTAATTAGATCATCTCCCTGGAGATGTAACCCAATCAAGAGTGGTTGTTAAACTGGATTAGATGACAACATGTCTCCACCCATTTGGGTGGGTCTTGATTGGTTTATTGGAGTCCTATAAAAGAGGAAACATTTTGGAGAATGGGAGATTCAGAGAGAGCAGAGAATGCTGCAGCACCATGAGGCAGAGAGTCCACCAGCCAGCGCTTTGGAGATGAAAAAGGAAAACGCCTCCCGAGGAGTTTCATGAAACAGGAAGCCAGGAGAGAAAGCTAGCAGATGAAGCCATGCTCGCCATGAGCCCTTCCAGATGAGAGAGAACTGTGACTGTGTTTGCCATGTGCCTTCTCAGAGGAGAGAGAAACCCTGAACTTCACCAGCCTTCTTGAACCAAGGTATCTTTCTCTGGATGGATGCCTTTGATTGGACAGTTCTATAGACTTGTTTTAATTGGGACATTTTCTCAGCCTTAGAACTGTAAGCTAGCAACTTATTAAATTCCCCTTTTTAAAAGCCATTTTATTTCTGGTCTATTGCATTCTGGCAGTTAGCAAACTAGAACACCCCCCAAACAGATTAACTGTAATAGACTCTTAAAATAAGATCCGTAGTTTTTATGTATTTTCATGTATTTTATCTGAGCTATTAAAATAAAATAATAGAGTAAAATATTTTCAAACCATGAAAACAATCCAGATTTCACCCATTTCTGCTTTCCTCCCAGGAGCTCTGGATAGAAATAAGACTCCATTCCCATCATTACTTGCAGTCCATAGGACACATCTTGTAGTGACTCTGGCTCATTCAAACAGAATTGGAGAGAAGTGCTGTGAATTTTACAGAAGTCACCGCTCTGTAACAAAATTCACAGCTCCCTCCACCACCTGCCTGATTCCCACCAGAAGCCATCATTCCTGATTAAAGTAAACGCTGTCAAATCAGCTGCGGCCTGGGCCGTTCCAGTCCTCTCTGAAAACATTTTCCAAAACAGATTTCTGATTGGGTCACTTTAGGTCGCATTATCCATGGGGTGGACAAAAATGCAGTAAAAAGTTTACAGGCCACTCAAGACACAGCGGATCAGTGAGGGTCAAGACCCCTGTTGCAAAGACTCTGGTTGGCTTCAAGTTCTTGCACAAACTCCTCAGCCAGTGGAAACTTCCCCAAGATTCCTCCCGCCTCCTCTGCAGCCCGTTGCCCACCTCCCCACCCTGACCAGCCCATATGGCCAAGCCTGTTCTCCCTCAGCTTCAGGCCTCTGGTGTAACGAAGGAAATCTAAAAGTGGCCCCTCTCCTCTGTCTAAATCCAGAGGAGCTCTTCAAGTAAGAGTGGGTGGGTGTATGTGCGAGCGGGGTAGAAATGCAGGCATGGCCTATTCAGGAACTGTAAGCATGATGAAATGCTTCTTCTCCAACAAGTGTGAATTAATTTTGAGGACTGGTACACTAAAAAAAAAAAAAAGAAAGATCTCGTTTCATTGAAGATGTGGGAGGTCAACAAGTGGCCTCTCTGGGTCTCTCACATATTAGGCAGATTTTGAGGGTGCACAGCAGATCGTGGAAAGCCCTGAATATGCTGCAAAGAGATTTAAATCTGATCCCTTCACTGTTAAGGAGCCGCTGGTGGTCTTTAAATGAGAGCGCACTGATCCTTGCTTCCTATGAGTTTTGGAGGGTCGTCAGTCCCCGGGCATTGCAAAATGGGTCCTAAAATTCAGCAGTGTCCCCAACTTCTCAGGGTCACCTGGTTGAGGCTTCAGTATGGAAACGAGAAATTCTGAATCCTAATTAGTCCCAATTCTGTTATTATGCTGGGCCCTTGGGTCTCTTCTCTGAAGCTCAGTTTCTTCAACAATCAAATGGGAAAAAAGGTTTTTATGCCCCCATCCATGCATAAATAAGCAAATTATTTTTTCAAAAGGGATGCAGTTTGTGGCTTAGGCCTCAAAATTCACTTGACCATTTTCAGAAGAACAGAGATTTCCCAGCTCCTTAGTTTCAAAATGAAAAGCTCCAACTCCCTGAGAACTGCCCAAGGAAGGGCAATTTTCACCATCACTGACTGAGAGATTTTCTGTTTTTGAAACAGAGCTTCGATGCATGGTATGGCGTATTAGAATTTCCCAGATAGTTGCAAGAATATCACCCGTCTCACATGACCTTTCATGAGGGGACACTGATCTTCCTTCCATTGACATGTGAGGTTTTATAGGTTACTGATGTGCTTGTAACTAACAGAAGGTGACAGAAGTGATCTGTGTGACATTCAAGGTGAGGCAGCTTCCCTCCATTCACGGAACACATATGCACGACCCCACACCACCACGCCATGAAGGAGCTCATGAGTCTGCCGTGCTTGAGGAAGTCCAGACGATCCCACACAGAACCACCTCCAGAAGATGCCCGTGAGACTACAAGAAAAGAGAGAAAGAGAAATCCTGATATCGTACAAAGGACAGGTATGCTGCCAGATATGCGCAATGACCAATTCCGTGACACCAGGGTTTCAAAGAGAGGAAGGGCTTTATCATAAAACAAGGAGGACAGGAAGCTTGTGAGCCTCTGATCTGTCTCCCCAAACTCTAAGAATTTTATAGTATTCTAACAAAGGCAGGCAGACTTCAACTAATGAGTACAATGGCTCACGATGACAAAGTTAGAGATAGTCTAATTGTTGAGCATGTGCAGATTGATTGCAAGCTTAGCCACAGAACGCATGTAAGAAAATGACAGCCTTAACATGATGGCGGGTGTGATTTTTAGTATTATAATAAGGCGTGGGTCACCTATATTTTAAGTTACTGCATGGCAGGCAGGCCAATACTGGTTAGAGCTGGCTTTATCTAGCAAGATAGCTTAGGAATTGGAATAGGTTAGCTATGGGCTACCTATGACTCAAGTTTCTTCATTAATAAACATTAAGGGTCCGCTTTGCAGAACATAACTTGCAAAACAAGATAAGGGGATATAAGCAGGGCCAATCACAAGTTCTCCTGAGGCTATACAGTTACAAACTAAATATTATATAGTAATACAATAAAGCATCATCATCAAAGTATCAAGACATCTGGCTTACAGTTCAGTGAATTACAGTAGTTACACATATTTGCTTCTGGCTACATCAAAAGGTTAACCTACGTCAAGATTACAGTTCAATGTGATGATATTGTGAATTGCTGAGTGTATGTGTTGGGAATGTTTGTGTTTCTTTCTTGTAATTTTTTTTAACTAATAAAAAATTTAAAAAAGATTACAGTTCACTGAGTTACAGTAGTTACAGATAACTCACCTTCGGCTACCCTACAATATATCAGAAAGTTAGAGAATGTCTAGATAATGATTTAGTAGATACAGTTATTTGTTAACCCTTAACTCTTGGCCACAGTCCAGCCAGCCCCCAGCCACTGCAGACCCCTGATGCTCCAGCAACCACTGCCTATGAGTGCATGAGAGACACCAAGACAGAACCACATCACAAAATGACTGTTGGTGTTTAAGCTGCTGAATTTGGCATTGATCTGTTGCGGTCATGGTAATCTGAATACATAGCAAGGCAACTGGTTGACACAAGGGCCAGAGAGGTTTAGCCGCTGAGGCGCAGGGGATGGTGCCTGGCTCAGACTTGCCCCCAAACCCACCAGCAGCTTTCTTCCTCTGTTCCTCAGAGGTAGCACAATGCCTGCTCTCTGTCCATCCTAGCACATGGGGGTCCCGCTTCCCAGTTCCTGGAATTGCCTTCAGGAAGCAGCACCCATGAAACCAAAATTTACCACCATCTTCCCCAACCCACCCCATCCCAAAGCTTAGAACAATGAACCTTGAGTATACCTAAAAGTTACCTGAGATACCTCCAGCCTCTCCCGACTTCTACCCAGATCTTGATACAGCAGGTTTGGATGACTGCACGTAAAGAAATTTATCCTAAGAAGACCAGAAAGCAGAACACTACATACCACTTTAGCTTGGCTCCAAACCTCAGATACCGGCTGTGCCTGCTGGTGGGGAGGTAAGGACACCCCCTGTTCCCTTCACAACAGGGATATTTTTCTGAATTAATTCTGAAGCCACAAGCTTTAGATCCCCTAGGAAAAAGTTTCCCTATAAACCTTTTGTTGGATGAGGGTGGCTGCCCTGGTAGACGTATAAAAACCCAGAGCACAACAGACCCAGCCGCTCTGCTAGGACATAAGGAGAATCTTTGGCTGAAAGCTGGGGAAATGGACTCACCAACTGCTCTGCTATCTTCCTCCACATGGACTCTCTTTCCTGATTTTCATATCCCAGAACCCAGCCCTGCATGAGTTTTCTCCTCCCCTAGATCCTTGGGGACAGAGGCAGTTTCTATTTCACGAGCCCCCACAATGAGCAGTAGGTATGTGGCGTATACTGTATCCAATCAATTCTAAGCCTTGCTTTTTTGATACCTTTATATCTCATCGTTTAATTGTCAGCTTTATTGTTAGTGCTTCTTAAAATAATCACCTGCCCTATGACCAATCTTATATTAGAGTCCATTCAATACGATAGCAGGTGCTCCGTCAATATTGGGCTAAGTCGGGTGAGGTTAAGTCACTTTTAGTGAGAGAGGGAAACCACCTGCACTGTCTGGATTAGAACACATTTCCCTGCACCTTCAGGCTGCCCTGGAGCCCCTCAACCCTCCCCTGCCATTTGTTGATGGCGGCTGCACCTGCAAAGACATCACACATTCTAAACCATCTGAGTGACAACTCCCTTACATTTTTCTCACCACTGGTATCCCTGTGGCCTACAGCAGCAACCTCAAAAATGAGTCATTCTGTAGTCCTTTCCTCCTTCTCTGTTTCACTCCACCTTCCCCTGCACGCCTGCTTCCTGGTGTCTTCCAAACTAAACCACCTACGCCAAGTCCTTGTCTCAGGCTCTGCATTTGGGGGATGTGACTAAGATGCCAGCATTGCCACAAAAACGTCCTTGTGGAGACTCTGCACTGGACGAAGGAGGGAGGAGGTGCCTGGGTCTGTGGCCAGGGAAGGGAGGGTCCAGTAGACACCACAGGAGTTTTGCCCCTCTCATCCCTCTGGCCTGTCCCAACCTGTCCCACAGGCAGACAAGGATACTATTCACCTATGACTGATTTATGACCCGATGACAAGATACTGAGGGAGGGAACATCTCCAGAGACAGCTGGGTGGGAGGATGAGAACTCTGCAGCCTGGTCAGGTTGTCAAAGAGGGTGAATTGGGTAGTACAATGTGCTGGGAAACCAATGGGGCTCCTGGGTCCAGTGCTAATAAATCAGCTGGGCAGCTCCAAGCCTGGCCCCAAGCAGTCTCCAGGGCTGAGCTCAGGCAAGGGCCCACCGAGCCAGGACCCCAGCCCGGAGACCCCAAACACAGGGGAGGGAATGAGGGACAAGGGAATGAGACAGATCCAGGGAACAGACTGTTTCTCCAATCTCTAATTCCAGGGCTACTGCCCTCCCCCAGCTAGAGGGTAGCAGCTTCTAACGTGGACCTGATGTTCTTAGTGGACCCAAGACGAGGGAAAGTGGGAAAGGAGGGCAGGAAGAGAGTGAGAGGCCCCTTTCTCTCCACACTGCCTCGGCCAGCAGTTCTCAGATACCAAAAGTGAAACTCACAAGGAGATTGAGAGCAACTGTGTGCATGTGTGTGTGTGTGTGTGTGTGAGTGTGTGCATGTGCGTGAGTGTGTGTACACATGTGAGTGTGTATGCAGGAGTGTATTCTGTGCGGGTGTCTGTAGGTGTGTGGATATGTGTGTATGCGCTTGAGCATGTGTGTGTGCGCGTATGGTGTGAGTGTGCATGTATAGGTGTGACAGGCATCTGACAGCTCTCTGCAGATGTGTGTGCTAAAGGCATTTCCCACCACGCAGAGAGGCCCTCGTCCAGCTGGCTCCACGGCCACCGCCTCCCCTCAGCCCTCCCTCCCCGTGTCCTCCTCCGCTGTCCCCTTGCCGGCCCTTCCCTCACTTCTCAAGACAGAACTCATTGTAAGTGTTTCTACTACCAAACCAGAGGCAACGTATGTAACGTTTGGGGAGAAAGTTCAAGGGAAGCAATCAAAGCATTTGCATTGGAGTTGCACACAAGAGGTCCGCTTTGGTCTGAGGTTGTCCATTGGTGATTAACCTTCTATTGACACCTGAAATGGAATCTATTTTCTATCTCCCGAGTTAATTAATAAACAAAGCTTGTAGTCTGACCAGGATCGAGGCACATTTTTTCATTGCCAGCAAGAGGAAGAATGATCACCAAAACCCAAAGTAATCTGCACACATGCCCGCCTTGGGATGAGCCAACAGCAATTCTGCTGGCTGGTTAGTTTGGGTCTATCCCACACCGATGCTTCCTCCCTGAATCCCAAGTACATAGCACATTTCTGGCCTGTAATAAGAATCAGTAAATATTTATTGACTAAATATTGACTAAATAAATCCTTCTTTCAAGAAATAGTACCAAATCGTATAAACAGTATAGCTAATGTCTTCTCTCCTATGGAGTGGGGCACGTTAATAGTAACAAAATAATACTGAATTAGCACCAGTTCGTGAGCCAGGATCCAAAATAAATTGCCTTTGTACTATATTGTCATGCTAATTTTAAAAGTCCTTCTCTTTTATGCACTGGAGTAATTACAGATCGAGTAATATAGTGTAAAGATTTGCTTCCAGATACCCCCAGTGGACTGGGATTAAGGGTGAAACAAGACTGGTTGAGTGTAGACAGCTGTTGGGGCTGGGAGACGGGTACAGAGGAATTCATTAGGCCAGTCTCTCTACTTTTGAAACTAAATTTCAAAAATGATGGAAGTTTTGCATTATCAAATGTTTTTATTACCCTGGTCCTAGGAAAAATTAATTGAAATGAAGTGGACA
Organism: Myrmecophaga tridactyla; assembly: GCA_004026745.1. Classification (NCBI taxonomy): domain Eukaryota; kingdom Metazoa; phylum Chordata; class Mammalia; order Pilosa; family Myrmecophagidae; genus Myrmecophaga; species Myrmecophaga tridactyla. Next base: position 13,352 of record PVIY010015180.1, on the reverse strand, counting down.
TTTTAGAAAAAATTGAACATCCGACTCAGAGCATCGGTGTCACACCATCTTCAGGCATGGGCACTCACCCACAAGCCCCTTATGCCCAGACAAAGAAGCACAGGGTCAGGCAGAAGGACCCTCTTTCCTGCTATTTTGTTGCTTTGCAAATACAAATTCTGAGCCACCAAAAATAAGTTATAATAGATTATATTTCAGCCTCAATGACTTCTTCAACAGTCACTAACTAAAGAGAAAAAACTAGGGAATAATCCTAAAAACAATTTTTCAGTTAATGGCTCAACACCATAGGAAAAACGCTTCCTGGGAAAAAGTCCTTTTCAGGGATTAGGGTAACAGAAGACATTAATAACCAGTTTCTAGAACAGTTCTCTCACATTTAGCAGTCTTGCACAAAATGTGAAACAGTAGGAGTAAACACCTGTGCTTTTACTTTTGATGCTTGATGATGCTGTTTTAGTATTTAAAAGCTTCTTGCATGCTTGGATGTGTTAGGATGCTTTCAGTTTTGACCGTTCCTTAAGTATTTTCTTCTGTGCCTCTTCTGTGCAGTTTGGGGATTCAGTTGTAAAAACCATTCAAAGTATCTGGAAATTTAAACCTTGATCAGATACCTTAACATTCACTATTTAAATAATGTTCCAAAAGGGGCCACTCATCTGAACAGTAAAATAAGTAAGTATGCTTTGGCATTTTGATGGACTCCCAAATGCTCTCTGAAAGCCCAAATTATCCTGTCAAAGAGATCATCAGTAGATTTCCAAAAGGCAGCAAACTGCAATGCCCCATAGCCCCTCTTTAGCCTTGCATTTGAGCAAGCAAAGTCATTTCCCAAATGCTGCGACTGTGACCACAATGACCTTGGAAATTCAGAGCAATGAAAATAAGTTTTTTGTGGAGTTGGGAGACTGGCATTAAGAGAAAAATAGCACATTTTAAAAATCTCTGAGTCAGAGGCAATGTAAGAAGAGAGAACTCAAGTCCAAAGAAAAGTAATTTTTAATTATCCCCCATAAAATATAAATATATATAAATGCATATAGAACTTTAAAAATAATGGATAGATGGGTTTATGCAACTCCCTCCACCTTGCCCAGAAATTGCCTGCCTTTTTTCATATAAATATATGGTTGCATAAGCTTACTTATTACTATTCTGCCTATTACAATGACCATTTATTGAGTACAAATATGGTTTATCTCATGTGATCTTCATATTCACTCTCTCGATTAATTACTGGTATCATCCCCATTTTACAGCTGTAGAAACTGAAGCTTAGGAAGGTTGCATAATGTCGCCAAGGTCATTCAGCCATTGAGGGCCCCACCCCCACCTCCCATCTCCCAATCTTTGGTGATCTATTGTACTGAAAGGTTATAAATGTAAGTAATGGTTTTCCCAGCATTCCTTGCAGAAGCGTCCACATTTAATTATATGTGTGAGAATGTTTATCATTGACCTTAAGGTCACAAATACTACTGTGAGTTTAAGTGAAGCAAACATAGCTCCCAGTTAGGTGTGATCTCTCCAAAAATTCAGAGTGGTCAATCGACTAATGAATGATATTAAACTCTTAGTGCATCACCAAGAGAGGAAAATGTGAGTAACATGGGGAGAGACTGAAGAGCGGTAAACCCCATGCTGGGCCAGCCCCCCACATCACATAGAGTTCCCCGACTCACAACGGACCGGTCAGCCCGATGCAGCCTTCAGAGATCCTGGCCCCATCAGACTCTGCCTTGGACCACAAGACAGTAGAATAAAGTCTTGCAGGGATGGAGGCAGCTGGTGGGAGGGACTGGGTCCCAGATTGAACGCCCAGAAGCCCCTGGCTGGGGAGCCATTGGCCCATTAGTTTTCAGGGTACTGCACAGCCAGGCCAGTCTTTTGGGGTCCCAGCTCCACACCCCAGAGGGCTGAGCTTCAGGGCCCAGCAACCCCCTCCCGCCTGGGCAGCATGGCCCTCTGACCTGTCAGGATGACTCAGCCACTCTGTTCTCCCCATCTTGATTTCTGTGAATGTACTATGGTCGTTAGGTTCAGGGTTCGACTTGGCCAGGTGATGGTACCTAGTTCTGTTGCTGTGGACTTGAAACATTAGCATGTGAAGTTCACCTGTGGCTGATTACACCTGCAGTCGGCTAAGGGGCGTGCCTTCCATAATGAGTGATGTTTAATTTAATTAGCTGGAGGCTTAAAAGAGAGAGGTCAGAAGAGAGCTCAGTGCAGCACCGCCCAAGCAGCTCAGCATCCCTCATCTCAGCACTTGCAGCTCAGCCCAGACGTTTGGAGAGGCAGAAAGGAGTTGCCCCAGGAAAAGACCTTGGAACCCAGAAGCCAGGAGAGAAGGCCAGCAGATGTCATCCTGCACCTTCCTGTGTAACAGAGAGCCTCAGATGCAAGCTAGCTCCCTTTCCTCTGAAGAGCTATACGTTTCTAACTAAATAAATCCCCTTTTATTAAAAGCCAAGCCATCTCTGGTGTGTCGCATTCTGGCAGCTTTGGCAGGCTGAAACATGTACCTAGGGACCCTGAGCCTCTCAAAGTCGGGCCCTGTTCTTAGCTGCTGTCACAGCCTCTCAAAGGGGGCCCAGGACAGTGCCTGGCACTTTGTGGACTTGATTAAAAGTTTGATGGAGGAATGAGTAAATGAATTACGATAAAGGAATCCTGCCTATATGGAAAACAGGCGGAGAAGAAAGGAAGTGAAGGGTTTGCTCCAGATCTGTGAAGTTCTGCGGGCCCATCCAGCCTGGCTGCTCCTTGTTATCATGGGGACGCATGGCTGGGCTCTCCAGAGAACTCAGACAACCATCCGCTTCACATTCCCAATATGTGACATTCCTCCCTTTTTCTTTTTTCTAACTTTTTAAATTGTATAATAGAACATATATACAAAGCAAAGAAAGAAAACAGCAATAGTTTTCAAAGCACTCTTCAACAAGTAGCTACAGGACAGATCCCAGAGTTTGTCACGGGCTACCATACCATCCTCTCAGATTTTTCCTTCTAGCTGCTCTAGAACATCGGAGGCTAGAAGGGGAATGAATATATTTTATCATCACAATGGACTTTTATTCTTTCTTTCTTGTAAAAGTAACATATATACAAAAAAGCAATAAATTTCAAAGCATAGCACAACAATTAGTTGTAGAACAAACTTCAGAGTTTGGCATGGGTTTCAATTCCACAATTTTAGGGTTTTACTTCTAGCTGCTCTAAGATACTGGAGACCAAAAGAAATATCAATTTAATGATTCAGCAATCATATTTGTTTGTTAAACCCTACCTTCTCTGTACAACTCCACCAGCACCTTTGATCTTTCTCCCACCCTTTAGGGGTATTTGGGCTATGGCCATTCTAACTTTTACATGTTGGAAGGGGCTGTCGATAATATGGGGTAAGGGGATGGAACTAGCTGATGTTCTGGAGGGGCTGGGCCCTCCAGGTTTCAGGACTTATCCGGTCCAGGGACCTAACTGGAGGTTGTAGGTTTCTGGAAAGTTACTCTAGTGTATGGAACCTTTGTAGACTCTTACATATTGCCCTAGGTGTTCTTTAGGATTGGCTGGAATAGTCCTGGTTGGGGTTTGGCAGGTTATTATAGGTAGCAATGTCTAACTGAAGCTTGCGTAAAAGCAACCTCCAGAGTAGCCCTCTCGACTCTATTTGAACTCTCTTTGCCACTGATACTTTATTAGTTACTCTTCTTTTCCCCCTTTTGGTCAAGATGGAATGGTTGATCCCACGGTACCAGGGCCAGACTCATCCCTGAGTTGCCAGGAAGACTTCCACCCCTGGAGTGACATTCCTTCTTTTATCCCCTAGATGAACTGTGCAATTCAGGCTCTTTCCATTGACCTCCAAGCCTCTGCCTCCTCTAATTTCCCACACATCTGAAGGTAGACCCAAGAACTCAAGAAGGAAAGAATACAGATGGAGACAGAGGTAAATATCAGAAGAAAGAACATTTTTAGTGTAACATGAAGATGTGTAAATTCTATTCCTACCAAGCAGAAAGTTGAAACTGCTTCTCATTTGGGGAGAAACCTGGAGAAAACTGGAGGCCACTCTGATCCTCCTGGCTAAATGCAGCTCACCCCAATTTCTCCCAACAGATAAACTTCAAATATCCTGCTGCTGAAATGTCCGTACCCCTCACTTTACAGACTAACATTCTTATCGACTTAAAATTTTCCAACATACTTTCTTGTGCATTATTTTATCTTGCCAGGAAGGGACCACACTGTCCTTTTTTTTTCCCCCAATGAGAACACTTGTCCAAGGTCATAAAGCAGGAAGCAGAAGTTAGCCACGTTCCCGAAAATCAAGTTTTTGCACGATCAGTTTACTACGTGCGCACATGGTCTTTTCTGACTTTTTAGAGCATTTGTAGAAATTTTCTTCTCCCTGTCGACGCCCCACAGTTTCCCTCTACTCTTTTTGTTGTTATTGTTGTGCTCCCACTGGGTTGACCGTGACGCTGCTGCCTGGTGGCCCTCCAGTGTTTCACGTTACAGGGTCTCGCACTTGCCCATCTCATTATATTTTGTATGTGAATACACGAGCTGTCCCCCATGTGAAGTTTGCTGTCCTGTGTTGCTGCAGACTTAACCCTGCCCCAGCCCCCGCCCCCACCTCTGGTGGTGAAACCCCAAAACTGCTGAGCCCCAGTTTAAGGGTATGCATCTCATGATTTCAGCAAGTGGGTCATCCTGTGAATTAATTTGCAGCACACAGCCCTCGAGTTTCTATCACCAGCAGAAACAGGAGAAAATCTGAATTCAAAATGCTTTGCTGTGACTCAGTGGCCCTAAGCTGCTTCCCTGGAGCTTTAGGCATTGCACGTCCTCCACTGTGCATCGAGTGTCCCTGGCAGCATCCGTGCATGGGCCTGATGGAGCGTGGCACCTTCTGTCCAGCCTCCCGGTGTTAGCCGCTGCCTCCCAGCACCACTCCACATGCAGTTAGGTACCTGATAAAGGCGAGGGCGAGGCTATGACAATGACCACAACTGGTGGCAATTGAATGAAATTCAGCAAAGGGGCTGTTAAGCTAAATTCAAAACCTCCTTGTGCTGAGACTTACAGAACTGTTAACTCCTCTCTAGGGCAGATTGGAAAACTCCTGCCTGGAGACAGCCTGCCTCTCCCTCTCTCTCTCTCTCTCTCATACTCATATATATAAATATATATGATGTATCAGGGTATTTATAGCTAGTATCACTAAACATAGAAAAGATTTCCAAAGATCATGCTGCCAGGCCCAGGGATGTATGAAAGGGGTGGCTGTGTGCCCTGTAAAAGCTGCTTCTAACAATGATTCATCAAAGATCTGCAGAACAGGAGCTGGCTGACTGTGGCACATTTAAGACAGTCACCCACTTCCTGATCCCCCCACAGGGAAGCAGAATCTCGTTCCCCACTCCTGGACTCCCAGCTGGTCTTCTGTGTTGCTTTAACCAATAAAATGTGGCAACCTTTTGAATGTGGCCCAGTTCCAGAGCTAGACTTTTCAAAGGCCTGGCAGCTTCTGCTTCTGCTCTTTCTGCTCAGCTACCGTGCTGTAAGGAAATCCAGGCTAGATGAGTGGATGGTGGAGAGAGAGGACCTGGGGGATGAGACGCTGCCTTGGACATTTCAGCCCCAGATGAGCAAGCAGTTTTGCTTGCAGCAGAAGAACAGCCTGCAGAGCCCTGTATGATTTCCTGAGACCTGGAATCCTGAGAAGTAATAGATTGTGGTTATTTAAACCACTATATTTTCGGAGGTATGTATACAGAAATGTGTAACTGTAAGAAAGACCATCAAGTTTGTTTTCCATATCATTGCCCTATTGGAACCAATAGCAAGGTGAGGAGACCTCCAACCACCCCAAAAGAACTCTCTCGAGTCAATACCCCTAGATGGACACCATTCAAAAGCCTTCTGGCCAGGTCTGTTCCATCTTGGGGGGTGGATGAGGAAAACAACAGTATAGTTGGAGGATTCCTGATTCCTCCCCAAAGAAGACTGGTGTTAAATGGCTCCCAAAACCCCTGATCCCACCCGAATCTTCCCCAGGGGTTACACAGCCAGACACTTAGAGGAGTGGGGCAAGGGAAGTGGCCAATGTTGGCAAATCAATCACATCAGGATGAATAGTCTTCAGTTTCAAGAAGAACAATGTAGTCTCCGATTGTCTTTAAAGCAGGGCAGCCCATTGGGTTGGGTGCTCCATTCTCACTTTGGCTAGAGACATAAATAAAAGAGAAGTTAACTCTGCTACAAAACAAACAATAGTGCCAGGGCAATTGCAAAGGGCAAGTAGCACTTGGCTTCAGGCATGATGGTGCAGTGGCCTCTGAGGTGTCTGGTGTCTGGGACTGAGACTCTTGTTCCTTCAGCCGCCATAAGTGTGGATGCTAACTGCTCTCAGCTGGGTTGTTCTCTTGGCTTGCCCTCAGTTGAAAAGAGTCACCTGGCCCAAGGTCGTGCCCCCTCGTGGGGGCAGCCCACAACCAATGAAGGTTGATATGGGATGGAGAGCTCTGGCTCCCTTCCCCCCAGGCAGGTCAACTCTGAAAGGTCATGGTAGATCCTGTCCATCACACTGCAGTTCAGCTTCTCTGTCCAGTCCTTCCACTTTTGCTTCTGTAGTGGCATTGGTCCTGAGAGCACTCCCCCCAAAAAATTCCTGCATGCAAATCCTCATCTCAGATTCTGTTCCCGAGGGAACCCAACCTAAGACAGGTGGGGATTAGGAGAACAGCAGTAGGCAGCTGCTGCCCCAGCCCATTGTCACATGTGGTAACTGAGCCAGGATGGCAAGATCTTGCAATGTTTCAAGAGAAGTCATAACTCTAGAATTTTACATGAAATCTTGTAATAATGAAAGGTTTTGCTGCCCCATTGGCAACCTCTGAATTCAACTCTGTTCACCAAAGACCTTGAGATTTAATCATGAAAAATATCAGTCTCTAATTCAGTAAAGCAAAATCAGTGTATTCCCACTTTCCACATTATCCCTTCCAGCCCTCAGATGAATAAGTCAATTATGAAGAGACGGGAACAACCTGGACCTTTTCATGGGCTAGCGGTCTGAGGTTGGGCCCATTGCCTGTTATAGAATAATCTGCCTTTGCTGAATCATTCAACTCATGGGTCAATTATCCACTTTGCCCACCTTGGAAACTCCCACATTGGGGTCTCAAGTGGATCCTGTGGTTGGCATCAGGACACCTGTCCCTGAGCTGTGAAGAGACCCCCATTTCTCAGACTATCACCATCCCACCCACTTGCCTTGTCTTTAGTTGTGTGAACAGGGAGATCATTATATAATTGTCTGGTCCTCCCCCGCAGTTCCCTGCATGCAATAACCTTACGGCTGTCCCAGTGGCTGAGTGCATTACAGCCTGAGACCACAGCTGGGGAGGGGAGGGAGTCTGGCTTAAAGGTCTGCACGCATCATTGTTTCCTGCATGGTTTCGATTAAGCAGAGATGTCATCCACATCTGCATCCTTCGTGCTCTCAATCCAAGAAGTCAGCGGGACACTGTTGTTTCTTTTCAGTATGAAAAAAATGCTTGTTGCCTTTATGTTTCCATGACAGGGGACAACCAGTTGGTTTTGCCCCTGTTTGCACCCCAGCTGTGCTATCCTGGCATCGTGTCTGTGACTGGCCAGTTAGCACTTGTTGCCACACTGCTGGCAGTAATTTGGCACCTCCTCCTGACTACAGGGTGACTGGAGCGTCCATTGAGAAGAAAGAAACTTCCTTATATGGCACAGAAAAATAAAATAGCCATGCCATACTAGCTATCCTTTTTATCAAACTGCGCCAGAATTTATTTCGTATATAGTAGGCGTTCAATAAATATTCGTGGAATGAATGAATGGACGTCAAAATATGCAATTTCTGAATGGGATCATTTCTGATATAATTTTTTGGATACTCAGAATTTAAATGTTAAATCTTGGCTTTAACTGTCAAACAATTCTTTTCTCCAAGTACTACTGATGTTAAACATCATAATTGTCCTTAAATTAGTGACCAGACTACTGAAGGTTTTACACAACCTGCTCCCAGCTCACCTTTTCAAACTCTTTTCTGTTTGTTTCCTCCCTCTTCCATCCACGGTGCTCCAGTCATACACAACTCCTTCCATTCCGTTAATGGGATAGCTCTTGCCCCAGGACCTTTGCACATCCTGTCTCTGCTGGAACAATCTTCCACCACTACTACCACTAGTCTAACTCATTCGTACTCTTCAAATCTCAGATGCCACCTTCCTGGTATGCCTTTCCCAACCCCCTAACGCCCCTGGGTAGATGTCCTTCCCGTGTTCCTAAACTTTCCCTCTTTTAGGGCTCATATACCACTTTGGAATGGCCTGATTCCCTGTCTGTACATCTCACCAGGCTGCAAACATATTGCAAGGAAGTGTGTTCACTGTTGTATTACCAAGGCCTCACCAATGCGAGGTGCTCATTACATATTTGAGTTTCGGATGGTTGACTGAATGAGTGAATGAATGCATGATCCACAACCACCCTATTGTGCACGCCAGGAGGTTGACTGTGAAGGTTTCAGAGAAAAGCTTTGGAATCCAACAGACTTGCATGTACAGCCTGAACCTACCACAGACCAGCTGCATGGACGAGACAACAGACACTACTCCAGAGAGCTGAAACCTAAAAGGAATTTATTTTAAAATGTTAGTTAGCTCAGAGAAGCTCTGGGAAATGTAAGGAACCAGAGGTACCAGCTATGGTGGCTTTGAAACGTGTGCAAACTCTTTGAAACTCCTCTCATCAAAGGTAGGGCCCTATTCCCCTCCCCTTGATGGTGAATTGGCCTCAGTGACTCATTCCTAATCAACAGAACATGCTGGATGACACAAATTATGCTGGTGTTCACTCGCTCCTCTCTCTGATGTCCACCCTCGGATCACTGCTGCCATGTTGAGGAAACCGAGCAGACGCATGGAAAGGCCATGAGTAGGTGTTCTGGCCACAGCCCCAGCTGAGGTCCCAGAGGAGAGCCAGTGTCAGCTGCCACATGTGTGAGCCAGCAAGCCTTCCGGAGACCCCACACCAGCCTTCAAGGCACCCTAGCTGGCTAGGAGCCCTTCTGAGCCCTGCCTGGGTGGTGGGTGGTTTTGTTATGTAGTAGTAGATGACCTAAACAAGCAGCTACATCTTGCCCTGCAAGATTCTGCAGCAAAAGTCTGCATGCAGTGTGCTGGGCAAACCCCAATGGCCACACCAAGGATGCCGGACTTTGCATTCGGTGCCAGAACTTCTGCCACTGTGGCTTCCAATTGCTGAGTGTCTCTGCCACCACCCCCACCCAGAATGGGACCAGGCAGACCCAGCTTATTTGTGTTTAAATCAAACTCCTGAGGGGGGGCATTGGGCTGATGGACCAAGGTCCCCTAGTCGCAAGGGAGGCTGGATGCTTTCTTTAGGAGGCACAGACTCAAAAAAACAGAGACTTCTCTGGATAAAGAAAGGGAAATACTGTTTGTACTCCACACTGCATGAGTTAGATCAAGAACCTAACCTCATCTCAACACCCCCATCTCACAGGATTGTTAGTGAGGTGAGATCAGATGTGGGCAGGTCCTGGCACAAGCCTGGTCCCTAGGCAATGCACAGTCTATGAGCTCTATGGGACAAGTATTGTCCTTACCAAACCCACGTGTTGACAGTTGACTTATGGCTGATTCTCAGAGCTGCTCTAAGGCTAATTAAATATGCAGATTCTCAGGCCCCACCTCACCCGACCTCATCAGGGGTGAGGCCAAGGAAACGGCATTTTAACACATTCTCCGGGTGATTCCCCAATCTAGTGCTAGAGCTTCTCTCCCCAGCACTCATTCATGCATTTATACATCCATTCATTCAACAACTGAGTTTCCAATGTTGAGCCCAGAGCTGTGCTAATAGAAGAATTAACAACAATCTACATGAGGGGAACATTTATAACGTGAAGCTTGGGTGATGAGGATGGTGGAGAGAAGAGGTGCTTTGGGACAGAGGACAGTAAGATGCTGGGGATGGGTTTGCCTCTCTCTTGGTGCAGATCTACTTTCTCCTCTTCTCTGGGCATATGCAGAAAATGGCTGTCCACAGCCCCCATGCCCAGTTGCAGGTTCAGCCGTATGGAAGATCTAACTTAACTCCAATGCCAACTTCCTGGGAAAGCAAATCAGATTGGCCCACCCAATGTCAGGTATTCTGCCACAGTCCTGTCAGTTGTGATCAGGGGCACATGATGCAAGTATGGCTGCAGGGATCCTGCCCTTTCACCCTGCACACAGGGCTTGGCTGTGTTTATAAAAGCTGAATTATTGGAAGCCAGCCAGAGTCTGCAGACATTTCCTCTGTAGAGGGGGGTAAGATATCAATAGGAGGACATGGGAAGAGTTTGCAGTTGGGATGAAGCAACATTAGTGGATAACAGGAGCAAAGTGCAAACCTGCCCTTTGAGAAGAGGGGGCAGTTAGACCAGTGTGCTAAGAAAGAGGATTCATGTAGCAGGGGTGAAACCAAAAGTCACACTGGAGGCAGAGTGTAGAAAACTTTAGCAGCAGCATTTGGACTTTATCTTCTAAAAGTGCTGAGGGGACAGTGGAGGTTTAGCAAGGGCAGGCATGATTAGAGCATATCAAAAGGCCTGATCTGGAAGCCCGTGCAGATGCCAGCCAGCCTGAATTTGCATTTACTGAGCTCCTACTGGGTACCAGGCATGCAACTAGGTACTGTCATCTAATGTCATTTGATTTCATCCTTTCAGCAACTCTTTGTTATTGACCTACTTCACCGATGATGAAACTGACACTTGAATTGGGGAATCACTGACCCAAGAGAGACTTCAGTGCTTCTCTGTTAAACTAAGCCCTGTGCCATGTTCAAAATATTCCTTAACCCAATCTCGGAATTATCCATCCATCTCATTACATGGCAGAGACAAGGAAGGCTGAAGACATCTAAGTGAGCTGGGTCGGGATGAAGCTGGATGGGGACAAGCTGGGGTCAGATATTGCCTGGGTCCGACGTGGCATCCAGGAACAAAGCAGGGCCTGAGTAGGTCAGATCGGGCAGCTGGCTTCCCAGGATCCCACGCGCCTCCCAGCCAGGGAGAGCCCTCCAACTTCTACCTGCATCTGAGCCTGGCCACTTGGCGGGTCTCAATGGCCCAGTACACCACTGACCAGGCCCTCCCAGTGCAGGCTCAGCTCTCTAGGTCAGTGCCAGGAATCAGCTGGAGGCCCTGTGAGTTTTCATCTGCTCATTAGAGGCCTGGGGGCTGCCTGGAAGCAGGAAACCAGAAGGATCAGAGCTGGGGAAAGACAGAAGCCAGGTGTCCTGAAGCAAGAGCATAAGAACTTGATCTGGGATAGGGAGGCAGGAAGGAAAAAGAAGGGATGGATGCATAGGCATTTTAGAGGAGCATTCCACAGTTCTGTGACCCAAATAGCTTGTCAAGGGCCTGCTACATCCCAGGCTATGACTAGAAGGAAGAAAGTGTGACCAGCCCATCTAGGAGTACGTGTGCTGGCTGAGAGTGAGAACTCAGAAGCCGACTGCCTGGGTGTGAATCCAGCTCTGCTGTTGACTAGCTGTATGACCTCAGGCAAGCTTCCTAACCTCTCTGGGCCTCAATTTCTCTTCTCTAAAGTGACTGTAATAGTGATACCTAGCTCACAGAGCTGTTGTGAGGATTAGACAATTAAACAGGAATAAATGATGAGAATAGCTCTTGCTCAGGAATGTTTTATTATTTTCTAGAGAAGCTCCCCCATCATTTCCGTCTAATGGTGTTTCTTCCTTCATAGCTTTTATTACTCTCTGACTTTATATATATATCCATGCATTCCCCTGTCTGCTGTCTGCCCTCCCATTGGATTGTAAGCTCAATCGGGACAGGGAACTTGTCCTGTTTTCACTGAAATCTCACCACCTAAAAGAGTGCCTGGCACATATCAGAACTCAGTAAAGGCTGAGTCAATGGATGAAGAGGCTGATAATATAATCAGAGAGCTAAGATAGGGCCCAAATCACTTAATACAAGAACACAGAATACAGTAAGGCTCTTGGGAGAGGTACACAAGCCATGGGGCTTCCAAGGAAAGAGAAATAAATCAAGCCAACTGAGAATTCTAGGAAAGACTTGAGAAGGCATACCACTGGAGGTGTGCCTCAAAGGGTTAAGAGGACCCCAAGAGGAGAAGATGTGGTAGGAGACTTAATTGGAGAGAGAATCAGTAAGAACAGGTCGATGAGGCCAGGCCATGATTGGGAAGTGTCAGTGGTATGGCTTGGCTGGTCCATGGGGGCTTGGTGGAGCTGAGATGACAAGGGCCAACGGGAACGGCACATGGAGATCTGGTGCAAGCTTCCAGTGTGCGCCCCGAGGGTAAAATGGTCCCCAGATCCCCTGTGAGCCCCAAACAGGTGCCTCCTGCTCACATCCAATTGGGCCTGACCCTTCCCAGAGCCCTTGGGAGCAGAGAATGAGCTCTGACGCCCCCTCTCATGGCTGAAAGGATCCCTGTAGCTTTTGTTCTTTCCCTTTTTTAAAGAACTTAAAGCCCAACCATTGGGTTTTCAATTCTGAACTCTAAAGAAGAGAATATGTGCCACCTGTAAGAATGTTCATCAGCCCTGGGACAAAGGAGCACATTTCCAAGGATGCTGAAGAGCATGGTGGGCCCACAGAGAGAAACCAAGTCCTACTTGGTTCACAAACAGAGACCACTGCCTTCTCAAAGGGAAAGTCGGGCAGAATCGGACCAACCAACCAGTGTGACTTCTCCCTTGTCTGGGGCAAAACCCAAATGTGTCACTTCTGAATTCAGCCACAAAAAATAATAGTAATAATAAATAAGGACTCAACATTGTTTATTTAAAAGGCAGTACTGGAACAAACTTCCCTGCTTTCCAGCTGATATTCTGAGGTTAGTGGGGTAGAAAGGGTCCCCTTTTCACCAGCGTGTTTAATACAAAACAAGCAGTGAAAGTTAAAATAATTACCTGTAAGCAACTGTGTATGTTTCTTTCATCTAATTAGGTAATCTGCCCAGGTGTTTAGCACCAAGCCTTCCATGCTTTAATTGGAAAAAGTCAAGGACAGAAACTAATTAACAGCATTAATCCAAACCAGAAGTCTAATGATATTAACCACAAATCACCACTGCAATCAGGAACCTTTCCTCCAAGATGGTTTCAAGGTGGGGGGAGGGAAGGGAGAAAAGAAAGTATTTTTGAGCTTTAGAATACTGACATCCACCCACTAAATGCAGGCAAGTTTGATCCTCTCAAAGAAACTGAAAGAGAATTATAATTCATTAAAAAGCAGTGGAGAA
>PVIY010015179.1:0-54536 GCA_004026745.1 Myrmecophaga tridactyla | reverse complement strand
AAATAGACCTGAGTCACACAGCCAATGTATGATATATCTGATGTCCCTGAGAAAAAGTTGGTTAACATTTTGGGGACAGTTGTGGAGATAAGAGAGATGTCCATGAGAGAGAGCTGGCTGAGCAGGAAGCACATGGGGCTGTACATGGGGCTCTCCCACCAGAGAGATCAGGAGAACCAGGATGGTGTTGCCTGTGGTGGCAACGACATAGATGAGGAGAATGGTGCAGATGAGGAAGCCAGCAAGTCTCACTTCCAGGGAGAGTCCAAGGAGGGTAAAACCCTCTAGGAAAGTATCATTTCCTTTCCTCATTTTATGTACATCTGGACAAGCAAAGGTAGAAGTACATGAGTTAACAACAGGATACAGTACTAAGAAAATATCTTTCCCTTAACTGATTCTGGTATAAAGTCAAGTGTCATATCTACTCAAAATTTGAAGAAGAATTAGGATGGAGCAAACTTTAATATCCTTTGTCATTATTATAACATAATGACAATATCTGTAAGATGAACATGAAACGGTGATCCTAAAAGATCCTTTCCTGCATTTATGAATCAAGGCATACAATTCAAAAGTTGACTGCTTTAGAAATTGGCAGATAAATATAAGATTGGGTGGATGGCACTTTTAATTACACTGCATAAGCAGCCAATATACTCCATCAATATGTGAATGGTCATAGACTTCTTACTCTGTATGACATGTCTTGTCCTTCAGCTTAGAAAAATTTTGGATAATATTGTCACTCCAATTTCCTGTGAAGTGAAGTTATGCATTTTACATAACTCTAGAATCATTTAAATCAGTATTTTCATTAACCACACAAGTTAATGTATATAGAAACCTTATTAATGTTTTGTGTAATCTTATTACTCACCCTCTTGCCAGTCTAATGAAGTATAACTGTCCTTTCTGGGTAGGAGAGCATCTGCACAACACAATTTTACTTTATTTCTCTCCCCTAATTTCTGGATTGCTAACCAGGGAAATCTAATATGTGAGGTGGACCCTCAAGGTTTCATTGAAGGAGGTTCTTTCTCTGACTCGGTATTTTGGGTTGATCAGAATGGCAAGTCCAGGTTATTGTTTGACCAGAGAGACCCATGGTGGGCTAGAAAGGTGAGGTGACCTAGAAGTTTTTTAGTATAGTCACCAGAATAATTCCATTCCATCCTTCATATATTTGTTCTATCTTGTAGAAAGAGAAGAAAGAACATTGGTAGGTTCACGGTAAAATTTCAGGGAGAGTTTGGATTTTCTAATCACTTGTTTCAATTTGGAAAAAAGCCTGTTTATTTCCCAACACTTCAGACTGTCTTCTAATTTGAATGGTGTGTTTGTAGAAACAAACAAACAAAAATTCCTCCTCTGTTAAAGTGTACACACTACTTCCCATTATTCAGAATATTGTACTAATAGTGAAGGTCAGAAAAAATGTCAAGTGTTCCTGAAGAGTGGGATTGAGATCTACAATGCCTAAGCCACTGCTGGATCCAAAGTATGCATAGGGTTGTAATAACTTTAAAATCCTGTGTTCCCATCACAAGAGATTGCAATGCAGTTTGAAACGTTACATAAAGGGGGGTAAGGAAGGTGGTTTTAACTAAAAAAGACATCTCCATCTTGAATGACATCCTTAGGAGTTGAACTTTCTATATTGAAAGTTGAGAGAGTAGAAATTCTTGATGGGGTCAGATAGTGAATTAACTGGAATTGTTGTTAATGAAATCCAGAAATATGTGGTTGTGTTGCTTTATGAAGTTAAATATATCCTGTCCCCCTTACATTAATATAAAACCAGACTTGTAAAGACATATGACAACCTGTTCAGTATAGCTCCTCTGTTTTACCTCCTCACTGACTTACCTTATGAACAAATGCCATAGAAATAATTTCATGTCCTGTGCTGATTCCATGCTCTAGGTTCTATGATGTATGTTGCAGTTCATCATGGAAAAGGCCACAGTTTGTAGATAAGTGAATTCTACCTTCCTACATTACATGCTTCATTGTCTCTTGAGCTCCATAATTTAGGAGTGCACAGATGAGCTTTTGTGTTTAGGAGGTGAGTTGAATCCTGGACACGTGCAACCAGGAGCCTAAGCACTCCCAGAGGAATGCTCTCAGAGTCTTCTATCTGTAGGCTTTAATTATAAACTTTATTTGGCCAGGTTTACCTTCTCCAAGAACAATTAGTAATGGGTAATTATTAGCTGTTTTGAGAATAATTTTCCCTTTAAACCTATGCATCACCATCATCTTCTAATAATTATGCTGTGACTGTAAATGGTTTAAGATGCTCAATGTATCTTAAATATTCTGTTCAATGTTCTCTTTCACGATGTCAGGATCCAGACACTTGAAGACCCATTTTTCTGGTCAGTGTGTCAAGACTAAACTGATCCCCATAATTATGTTGGAATTAGACAAGTTTATCTTCTGCAAGAATTAAGGACACAGTCATTCATTCTGAGCCTCAGAAAAGGAAACATCTGAGGACCCATGATTGAATATCAGTGGAATGAGTATTCTAAATTCCAGTTACCTGGGAAAGATAGAATTGAAGTTTTCAGGCACATTTCAAACATTTCTGAAAAATTAATATTCTTCACTTTATGAAAGTCCAAGTAATTTTTTACCATTTAAAACATGAAAACCTTAAAATAGATGCTGATTTAAATGATGTGTTCTGTGATAGTTTTAGATAAGTTATCCATCTATTTTAAACAACATTTCACTTTTCAAATCTAAAAATGATGTTCCAATGAGTTTATATGAAATATGCATTCTTTCTGATCACTAAATATAAAAATAAATTTTACAAATATATAACTGTACAGCTAAACAAACATGAAATCCTTCAACAGCTAGAGGATATTCCATTCCTATATAAACATATCTCTTGCAAGAAGAAATCAATTATTAGGAGCAAAAGAATATGGACACCTGATTCTGATTATTCTTAGCTACGTATGTGAGTCATGAGTCACAAATTTTGGCATTACCTCCATTCTGTCAATGAAAAAGATTTCCAACTCTAGAGCAGATGAAGAATAGAAAAGACAATTCATTAGTGACTATGTAACTGAAAAATTAGGATTTAGAGGATGATTATGATTACTGAATCATTATAGGTATGATCTTTTTTACTTTAAGGTATATTAGAATAGACAGAGGGAAATACCTGCAATTTCTGAAGTGTAATCCAGCTGCTTTGAGCTCTGATAATGATTGTATAACTATACAGTCTTACATTGTAATGTTGTGATTGTAAAATCTTGTGGCTGCTCCCTGCTTGTAACCCTTTATCCAGTTCCTCAAGTTTTGGGTCTTATGAAAACTAAACAAAGCCACTAATGTTGATTAATGAAAAGACTTGAGTCCATCCAGAACAAACCGCCCCATTCTAAGTCATCTCTAACCTCATCATCTGGAGACATTGTACCCATCATCCTAAAGCCTATGAATTTTTTTGTACTATAAAAACATCAGAATTATTACAGCTCTGGCAGACTGATTTTCAGGGAGATAGAGCATCCGGTCTTCAGTTTCTCACCTAGCAAAAACCCTGCCTCTCTGAAACCCTGGTTGCCAGTTTGAAGCTATCATGTATCCCAGAAAAGCCATGTCCTTGAATCCTCATTCAATATTACTGGGTGGGATCTTTTTCATTGTTTCCATAGAGATGTGACCTACCCAATTGTGGGTGGTAACTTTTGATTAGATGGTTTCCATGGAGAAGTCTCTCCACCCATTCAAGTTGGGATTGCTTACTGGAGTCCTTTAAGAGGGAAACATTTTGGGAAAAGCTTTAGAGCCACCAGAACCAACAAAGATAACAGAACTGACAGAGCCCTGGGGAAGCCATTGAAGAAGTCTGGAGAGAAAGCTAGCAGGTGTCACCTCTCAGCCTTACCAGCTGAGAGTGAAACCCCAAATGTCGTCAGCCTTCTTCAGCCCAGGTGCCTTTCCCTGGATGCCTTAATTTGGACATTTCTATAACCTTGCCTTAATTTGGACATTTTCATGACCTTAGAACTGAAAACTTGCAACTTAATAAATTCCCCTTTTTAAATGTCAATGCATTTCAGGTACATTGGATTCTGGCAGCTTTTATAAACTATTACATCTGGTGACTCAAGATTTGTCATTTAAGAACAGCAAGTAAAGAGCCCACAGCTTTTGATCCATATCAACTAAAAACATAGATCTCACTTCCCTCTCCTTTTCTGTAACTAGTAATGAATGCTTGACTCATTCTAAGCTATAAGTGATACCTGGTGATTAGATTAAATAGCAAGTTATTTTCAAAGAAAGAGTTTTGAATTTAAGCAGACAATATATTTGCATAATCTTTATGAATACCTATTGGTTTTATGTGCATTGGTGCAAGAGCAGACTTTTTCAGGGACCTCTAAACTGAACCTTTGAACTGAAGTCACACTGAATTTTTGGAATTTACCCATTTCTTAAACTGCTTTTTGTTTTTCATTCCAGAGCATTTAACTAGTTAGAAGTTTTTTAGATTTATAATTTTTTAATACTTCCTGGCATTTGGGATTCAGATTCAAATACAATCTCTGTAATTTAATCCTTATAAATTTTTCATAAATTTTCCCTCCGATATTTTTTCAGCCCATCTATTATTGCAGAAACTAATTCAGCATATGGATAATTTACGATTAATATTGCATGACTTTTAGTTATTTCCATTTAATGGTTGTTAGCTTTGTTTGGTAATCCATGATCAAAATTTGTCTCAATATCCCAAGGAAAATATTTGATTACAATGATCATTTAATACATATTTTAGTACATGTAAGTGTACTAAATATTCAGCACACACTACTTAGAAATCCTATGGTATTTACCATGTTAATTTAAAAAGTAATTTATTCCAAAATGAAGGTTTATTATATGCTTAATTTAAACAGGAATTTTTCTAAATAGGAAGTCACTACCATCAAAATTCATATTTCTTCTCCTATTATAGGTTCACATACTAGTTTGTAAGACAAACAATAAATAATAATTATGGAAAGATTTGCACAATTTTGTCTTCACCACTAGATGTATGCAGAACACCAACAGGTGTATCAATCAATGGGTGGGTAAGATGATGTCCTGAATGAAGGAACATTTACTTAAGACAATTTATGTCATTTAAAGAACCCCAGATGATTCCCCTTATTGAGAGTGGAACTTGCACCCATTACCTTTCTTCACATCATCTTTATGCCCTCACCCAATGTTGAGTGCATTCACTGATCAAGTGCATAACCCATCCAGACACTTGGCCTAAAGTTTTCTTGCTTTCTAGTCTTCAGGGCTTTATGTTCCATTCCACATGATGTTAATGAAAAGTTAGGGTTTAAAAGAATGATAATGGCTATTGAATCATTATATAGCTAATTCTTTGTGCTTTCTAGTATATTTGAATAATCAGAAGGAAATCCTGAAATTACTGAACTAACTATATAACCTTTAACTTAGGACCTAGTGATTGTTAGAACCTTGTGGCTGGCACTCACTTTATCCCACTTTTCAATTTTAGAGTGTTATAATAACAAAGGAAGCACATTA
Organism: Myrmecophaga tridactyla; assembly: GCA_004026745.1. Taxonomy (NCBI): domain Eukaryota; kingdom Metazoa; phylum Chordata; class Mammalia; order Pilosa; family Myrmecophagidae; genus Myrmecophaga; species Myrmecophaga tridactyla. The sequence goes on along the minus strand of PVIY010015179.1, from coordinate 48,950 downwards.
TTATTAATGAAGGAAACTGAGTCAGCTCAGATATAACCATTGACTGGTTCTTGTAATGGTTAACTTAGTTCTGGCATAGCTCCACTTCCTTACATTGGTAAATTGTAGCTCCTTCTATTTGTTATTGTAATGTTAACAACGCCATCTAACATTAAACTCTTTCTCTCTTAGAAACCCTAATGTCATGGGCTGGTTTTTATGCACATCTGGCAGAGAAACCATAATTTTTTTAATCAATATCAATGAATCACAAGCAACCTATCCACATCACTCATGTCTCATCATGCAGTCTGACCCCAGGATCTTCCTCCTCTGGTTCTTCTGCCTCATTCACATTACTCCTGCAATTTATACCCTTGCTTTTAATTCTACACTTTTGTGTTTGTGTCTCCCAGTTCCTAAAATTAACAATAAATAAAATTTGTAGGCTCTGTATCTCTTTTCCATTACTTCCTTTTTTCAATCTTCTCTGATAGTATTTGAAAATACAGGATAAAGCCATGGCTTAATTTTAATTCTTTCCACACTGATCACAATTTATATATCCTGGTATACTCCATCAATAATTCATTTAAATTCACCAAATATATTTCACACAACTTACAGAGACTATCCTTTCTGTGAATAACTTTCGGGTATGGTTTTCAATAATTTTCTTTCAAAATATACCGACCTGGGTCAATGGGAATTAGCCTTTAATTATAATGATTCTCATTGAATGAAGAATAAAATCTATGAAAACTCCTCTATTTCAGCAATTTCAATGAGTCTAAAACACACACTGTCACAATCATGAGGCCATTACTTCATTTGGATGTTAGGCCAGTTGAAATGTCATAGTTAAATCAATTTGTTAGAGCAAATACATAAAGTATTATATTTTAATATATACATAGGGTAGTTGAACCATCATATTTAAATAAATTTCTTAGAGCAGGTGCATAAAGTATTAGTATGTGTATATGTATATGTATGTTTATGTATAAATGTATATATAGAGAAATTCAACATGAATAATACAAACAGTCTAATTTTAAAAGTACAAAATATATAAACATACATTTCACTGTAGATATGGGAAAAGATATTCAACATCATTATTTACTAGGGAAACTATAATAAAAATTAAAATTAAAAATAAATGAGACATCACTGCATGGCTATCAGAATAACTGAAATTAAAAAATAGCAATATCATCAAATGTTGACAAGGATTAGAGAAACTGGGCCACTCACTTTGCTTTTGGGAATGTGAAATGATGTAGTCATATTGGAAAATAGTTTACAGTTTCTTATAAAAACTAAACATGCAATTACCATACAACTTAGCAATTTCACTCTGGGCATTTATAACCCATACACAATTATTTTTAGCAGCTTTATCATAATAGCTAAAAACTGGAAAAGTCCATTGTAAAACTTGTATTGGTTTGCTAAAGCTGCCAGAATGCAATATATCAGAAATAGGATGGCTTTTTAAAAAAGAATGCATTAAGTTGCAAGTTTACAGTTCTAAGACCATGAAAATGAACAAATTAAGGCACCAGCAAAAGGTTATTTGCACTGAAGAAGGGCTGATGCCACCCAGAATGCTGGGGCCCAGCTCAGGTTTCTCATGCAGCCGGCCTCTGACTACTGACAAGGCCATGTCAGAGTAACCTTGGAGGCACGGCCCCTTGGTCTCCTGTGTGATGAGGTCTGGCCTAGGCTGCAACTTATCTAATCTGCCCTTTCTGTGGGAAAGTTCTGCCTCTGCAGTTTTGAGCAGAATAATTAATGTTCACTCTGATCTCAAGAAAGTTCCATATTCCTATTCTTTATGCCAAGCACATTCTCATGTATTGCACTGCCTTATCTAGAATTCTTTTGTTAAACAGTAAAAAATGAACTTGTGCTGGCTTCTCAGGCTCATTGTGTTCAGTCAGGCAATGAACCACCTAGGCCCCACTTTCTCTTTACTCTTTCTTCCTCAATCTCCTAATGCCCCTTCTGACCCTGTTTGGACAGTTGCTCGAGCTGGACTCAGCACCAGAACACCTCTGTCAGCTGGGAAGGCACCTGTCCTGCATCTTCTGGCCTTTTGCTCCTGGGCTTCATTGCTTTCAACATGTTTCCCATGGGGGGCCCCTCGTTTGGCTTCTCCAGGGCCATCTCCAGGTCCTGGCTTGCTTACCATCCCATGAAACAACACATGGCAATGTCTGTTGAGCCCAAACATCTGGGTGTCACATTGGCTCTGTCAGCTTTGACATTTTTCAGGTTTCCCCCCAACTTTTCCCCTTTTAAAGACTCCAGTAAACTTATCAAGACCCACCATAAATGAGTAGAGTCATAGCTCCATCTAATTAAAAGTCATACCCACAGATGAGTGGATTATATCCCCAGATGAACAATCTAATCAAAAGGTTCACTCTAAACAGTACTGAATAAGGATTAAGAGAATATGGCTTTTCCCGAGTACATAACGTTTTCAAATCAGCACAGATGTCATTCAACAGGTGAATGCTTAAACTGTGGTACATTTATACCATGGAAAACTACTCAGCAATAAAAACAAGGATGTCTTGATTCATAACTGATTGAATATCTGAGAAATTATCCTAAATGAAGAAAACCAGTCCAACAAATATTATTTCATTTATATAATAATCTTGAAATGTAAAAGGGTGACATGAGGACCACTGGTGGTGATAGAACTGTTCTGTGTCTTGTTGGTATCAGTGTTAATATCCTGGGGTTACATTGTACTACAGTTTCATACGATGTTATATCCTGGTGTTACACTGTACTACAGTTTTATAAGAACTTATATCCTGGTGTTACATTGTACTACAGTTTCATACGATGTTATATCCTGGTATTATATTGTACTACAGTTTCATACGATGTTATATCCTGGTGTAACATTGTACTACAGTTTTATAATATGTTACCATTGGAAGAGTTGTACAAATCATGTTCAGGATCACTCTGTATAATTCCTTACAACTGCTTATGAACCTACAATTATCTTAAATAATATTTATTTAAAAAATCTCTTGAAAAACTAACAATATATGGGAACAGTGTTCACAAGATAAAAGGTATTTTAAAAATATTGTGATAAACAACAATTTAATTATGAAATAATGAAGATTGATCCTCCAATATCATAAGAGACAACATGACTAGATTAAACAACTATAAATATTTTGAGTACTTAAAAAGGTGTTTCCTTTGTAAATTATATAAAGAAAGCCATGTTCCAGAATAATTAACAACCTTAGAAAATTATTACAAAACAGGAAAAATGAAAGCAAATAAATGAAGTATTCATTTAAATGAAGTATTCAACTCAATGGTGAATGAAAATAAAATGATAAGGAAAGAACAAAGAAGGAACTAAAACACCTGAAAGAAAATATACAAATAATGAATATTTTCAAAACGTGGAATTGATATACACGTATCTGTCTAAGATGGTAAATTTTGCTTTGTTTCATTCTTTTAATTTGAAAACAAAGTGAAGAAAATTACCTAAAATGCTGGTTCTTGAAAAGCAAAGCTATTCGAAATATCCATGATAAAGATACAGTTTTAGATTTCTACTCACAAAAAATTTTGATGATCATTGATTGGATGTTTTTAAAGATAATGACTCCAATTGCTGTATAGAATGAGTCATGATATTCAGTTTGTACCACTTCAGTTTCTCCATGGATGAGGGGAAATATCTTGGAGTTGTGCAAAAGAAGAAAAGGCTCTAAAGTTTAAAGCGTACGTTGCCTACTCAAGTGGGTCTCACCTAAACAACTCTAAATTAGGTACCCATATCTGACACCCTCACTATTTCTTCTCTGTCTCTTCATACCTTTTCTCAGAGGTGGAATTTTATAGTTATCACTATGATTATTTTAATGTTTGTGTTCAAGAACATAATGTGCAGTCTATGATGGCAGCAGGTAAAATGATTCTGCTAATGGTTACTTTAGGGTGTGGTTACTTTCCTACACAGAACAGAGCTTTAAACTAAATTAGGGGAAATTTTTAAACTTTTAATTTGAAAATGAATACCAATAAATTGTGTGTTTCCCAAGGACTTATTAGGAAAGATATCTTATACATCCAACTTAAAGTCTATAAATATTAACAAGTATATCCATAAGCCATGCAATACTATCTTAAGTCACATAGAATCTAAAATAATGGACTCATTACATGTAATAAAATATACTTTTTTGGGTGAATTTATGTGTGTCCAAATATAGTGATTGATTCTGAAAATAAATTCTATGTGCAACAAAATCTTCCAGAATTAGAGGATTTCTAACTAGGTGAAATTTTCAGGAAGAAATACATAATTTAAACTTTGTGTCAAGAGCAGAATCTCTGCGTGCTCAGTCACTGGACCATGGAAAGGCCTGAGCTCACATTAAGAATATAAAACCACCAGGTGACTGTAAGGATTAAATGGTTGAATTTCTTGACAAAGTAGTAGGGAAAATTACTTGCTTGAATTAATCTATTCACCAGATATTAATTAAAACCTTAGCACCCATCACATTTTGGGCACTGGAGGTATAATGATGAATGTCACATACCTGTGGATATGCTCATTTGGTACTAGCCCATTATTAAATCCTTTATTCATTCTGATGCACATATGAAAGAAGATAGAACTTCCTCTCATTTACCGGAATTGGGAGGTTACTGAACTGCAGCTACTGATATATTTTCAGGCAGCTGTCACATAAACTAATGTACTCCCTCTATTAATTTAGTATTAGAGTCTAGTGCCTCATCTTCCTTTTGTTCTTTGTATAGTACACTTCATCCTCTGAAAATAGACTGGTCTTAGGTTTGTAGGAATGGAACTCTATTTTGATGGACTATCCTGGTTATATATCTCTCACTCAGTTAATTTAGTGCTTTGCTGGTTTGAAAATGTAGTAATTGATGGAAATATTATCTGTAAAGTCACTTTTAGATTTTATTTAAGGTGAGTAAATGTAGTTGGCAATAAACATCCCATCTACTGAATGATATTCACAATTATAGAAGCACCATCATTAAGCATTTATGAATACTCAAACATGAAATAGTGAAAATATAACAGAAATCCTGTGAAAAATTAAAAACATAGTTTTTCTTAATCCTTAATGCTTCAAGCTGTAAATTATATTTGCCATAAGTATGACTGGCACAATTCTGTTGTGACAGTTTTAGATGTTTCCCTTTCATGGAAACATTCTATCAAGAGTAAAGACTTCAACTATGTCAATCTCCTTCTGTAATAAATCTTTCAGCCTGTTCAAAGCAAATATGACCTTCCAAATGCCAATTATGGCAGCCTGGATGAGAGCAGTGGGAAGTTACAGTATAACTGGTAGAACATGCTGGGGCTGAGAAGCAGGAAGGTAATGCTATTCTCAAAAGAACAAATAGAAGGAGCAGATAATTATTTTCTATAATTTACTCCTGAGAAGGTTCAATCTGATTTTTTAAAAAGCTCAAAATAATTGAAAGCCAGGTATAGAAGTCCCAAAGGAAACTACTCTTGAGGCACAAATGCTGCTGATTACACATGGCCAGGATTCTTCATTTACATCTTCTTCTAAACAGCCAAAGCTCATTGCTATTTGGAAATTTAAGGTTATGGAATAGGAGGTACAAGAAAGCAAGTAATGTGAATATCTTGTCATTTTCAGAGAAGTAGGATACAGAGGATCAAAATATGACCACATTATAAGAAGTAATGGTCATGGTGCAGAAAAAATAGGCAAGTGATTGCCTTTTGATGTATAGGTTGTATCTAAGGTTTTTGCTCATGAGGTCAATGAAGCTGATGAAGCAGTGAAATAGAATAGCTGTATATAGATATGTTTTTTGGTCATAATGAAAGAAGACATGGCTTCACCTTTAGCTTTATTATCTAGCAGCTTGCAGGTTCCTGCATGATCTTCCACAGCTAAAGTTCACATTGTCCATCCCTTGACTTCATAAAAAATCACCACTCACTCCCCAAATTTCACAGAGTAAAACCAAAACACTTAGAATACCAGCCTTTGAGTCCTAAATATGTGTATCACCCTTTATACATCCAGTTCATCTCAGAATCAGAGACAGTCTGGTGTGGTCTCACAGGTCTGGCAGCTTGCATATCACCTGTTGGGTGGTGGGCACTGAGGACTTTTCCTTGTGTACCTTTTGATGTTGATCCTATTAGTCCATCAGCACAAAAGATGCCGTACAAATATAGATGTACAGTTAGAGTCAAGTGCTGGATATATGGAAAAAAGAGAGATTTGTCAGTGATGCCACTGATTTGGTCCACAATTATTTATACATTTATTTTTCTTTTATTTCTGTCACTAAGTTCTAAGTTGTCATAGAACCACCATATCTTATTAAGCTTTACATATCTCATATCAACCAGCATAGTGCCTTAAACATAGCACATTCTCATTCAATATTTCTTTAGTAAAATTGGGAAGAAAAAAACAGGAGAGACCTAAGCCAGATCTGTTGATGTCTAGAATTTCATGACTTGCTGGTGCTACAGTGTTCCCAGAATGATGGTGGTAGGAATATTGGTTTATGTAAATTTTATAATACTTGAAAACATTGCAATCTAATTACATTACTGTGCAACCTGAAAGAACTGTCTTCATTCAGAAAGAAATATGGGTCTTTAGATGTGAAACGATGTGCCATTCCTAATAAGAGAACACATGACATGATTGAAAATGTATGAGGATTTTCCATATAACAGCAACCAGCAAGTAAATGCAAGCTTAGTTAGGACTTCATAGTAAAGCTATCAATTCTCACAATCTTCATTTCACAGGTAAGGAGGATAGGCCTGGCAATTTCTATGCATTTTTCTGATGTCCATGAGATGTGGGGTGGACAGTGATTGCGGGTCTCATGACACCTCTTGACGTGATATGCCATAGAGAATATCAGACATCAACGAGGAGCCTGAAGTCGTCCTTGTGAACACTCCACCAAGATGCAGAGAAGTAGCCTCTTCCAGTCAAGCTGTGTGAGCTGCTCCTTATGGCATTATTTTCCAGTTTAGCTGCCTAGACATTGATGACAAAGCAATAGCCATGTTCCTATATGCTGTCTAGCACAGAATAGAATAAATTGTAAAATTGGAACATCGAGTACTTATACTGTGAAAATCATCTCTACGCTCTACTGTAAAACTACTGGAGTTAATCACATTTACATTCAAATCTGTCTAAAACAACCTGGAATATAGTGCAACCCCAAATCTTGAAGGAACAATATTTTCATTACATGCTAAAATTAATGAATGTAGAAAGTCAGCTGTGGTTAGAATCAAACATTAATACATATATTATTGACATTTATCACTGTCCTTACTAATAAATGCAAATGCTTATTTTAGTTTGCTTCTCTTCAAGGATGGATCAACTTTAGGACTACATTGTGGATGTTAATTTTATGAAGAAGTAAATATATGAAAATCTATTTCCCTTATGAAAAAATTTCCCCTAGAGTACACTGATGTATTTCTGCCTTTCATCCTTTCAGCTGCATAGGGAGCATGGAGAGAGAAAAATGAGACCTCCATGATGGGTATCACGCTTCCTGGACTCCTCCCAGGATCAAGGCATGTTGACTTCTTCATCTGTACTATTCTTCCCTTCTAGATTGTCACCATCACAGAAAACACTGTCCTGATCCTTCTCCTGTCTCTGAATCCCCAGCTCCATGGTCCCTTGTGCTTTCTGCCTAGCCCACTCTTCCTTATGAATATCTCCCTCATTCCCAGGACTGTTCCCAAAGGCTATACAAATTCTTTATAAGGGTCATCTTATATGTCTTACATTGGCTATGGGATTCAAGTTTATTTCCATTCAGCTCTTAGAGGCAGCAAAGATATTCTGCTTACTCTGATGTTTTATGATTGATATGTGGCTATCTGTAACCGTTTGAGATATGTGATCATTAAGGATCCTCAACTGTGCCTGCAGATGGACATTGTGTCCTGGTTAGGGGGTGCATTTAATGCCTTAATCCAAACAACATATACTATGAATTTTCCAAGAGGGGTCAAGAGAAGTCCTCCACTTCTTCTGTGAGCTACCGGCAGTAGTAAAGCTGTCTTGTGAGGACAGCTCAATTTATGAGAAAGCGGTGTTTGTGATTGGAATTGTTTTTCTCCTCACTCCTTTTGGCTTCATTCTGGTCTCCTACATTTTTATCTTCCTCAGTGTTATCCAACTGAATTCTTCTAAGGTGAGGAATAAAGCTCTTGCCACATGCCCCTTCCATCTGATAGTAGCGTTTCTTTACTTTGGTCGAATCATGTTTATTTACATGATTCCTTGAGCCTTGCATACCTCAGAGCAAGATGAGGGTCCCTCTGTCTTCTATACCACCCTCCCTCCCATGATGAACCTATTCATATATAACCTAAGGAACAAGGAAGTGGGAAAGACCCTGAAGAATATTCTGGGTAAAGCCTAATAGCTAAGTGACATGATAATATTAAAAGTTCTTGAATAATCTGGTTGCAATTTTCAGCCAACAAACCCAGCACTTCTTTGGACAATATGATATTCTTTCTTAGTGTTTTTTAATTTTGACTATGTTTACATTATGTAAATTTAAAAAAATTGTAATTATCTAAATGAATGGATATATGATTTGGCCTATGGTAAATAAGTATATACATTACTTTACTAATTTTTATTGTGTCAGTTATCAACGTTTGGCTCTACAGCCAACCAGTTATGATAAAAACAATAGCTTACCTGATTAGCCTGATTTACTTAGCATCAAGTGTACATGAAATTAGACCAACACAGAAAGTTCCTGATTGGTTTCAACACCTAAAGTCTTCTATCTGTATATGACACAGATCAGAGTTTCTTTGACTCCATTAAACTTTTCTTTAATAAGATTATAAAACAGCCCATTCACATCAGATTTCAAGTACACAGGCAGTGGATATGGAAGGAATTTTCATTAAATAATTAAGGATATCTTTATTCCACAATTGCATTCTTCAAATTTTTCTTTATTTCAGGAAAAGTAATATATTAGAGCAAAACAGATTTTATTATACATATTCTGCACAATTTATTATGAAAATAAATTTTCATAATGAAACTGGAGATTTAATTAAATTTCTACAGTTAAGAAAACATTCCATAGTTTGAGTTTAATTTTTATTTGTTTCCCTGCTTCGTCATGATGATTTCTTTTGGAAATCATGAACATTACTTATTACACCTACTTCATCTTTTTGTTAACTTTTTTTAGCTTTTTCTTCAGATCCAAACTCTAATACACTAAATTTGTTTATTTATGGTGTCCTTTGCCAAAGTTTCTGTTTAAATAATTTTAACATCAATGTTGGTTATGATATATCACCCTATTATTAAATCTTTGTAGAGTGTTGTACATTTGTACTTGTTTGTGAAATAATTGATTTATATTTGTAATGTTAATCTTAAACAATATCCACCTCAAGATTCACTGCATTATGTAATTCAATATTTTAACTTCTATCTTTCCTTCTGGTGACATACATGACTCTAAATAATCTCTTTCAACCAAATTGACCTAAAATTCAGCACTATTATTTATAATCTCAAAAATGAGCTAACCACACCTTTATCCTTTTTTATGCCTTTTTCCCTCACATCTGTTGATGCCTATTTTATAATTATATCCTTTTTTGTATTGTACCATATTGAGCGCTTTCTCATTTCTATCTGGATATATTTTTCATTTATTTTACTTGTGGTTACCATGGGGTTAAATTTTAAATATTTTTCATTTATTTTACTTGTGGTTACCTTGGGGTTAAAATTTAACATCCATAATATATATAAATCATATTTGTTTTGATACCAACTTAAATTCAATACCAGACACATATATTTTTCCTATATCCCTCTATTCCCCTCCTTATTTCTTGAAAAATGGTTTCAACAATATAGGATAGAGGGATGAAATTAGTTGATATTCCCGGAGAGGCTGGTCCCTCTGGATTTCAGGACTTATCTGCCAAGGGACACTGTGAAGACCATAGGTCCAGGAAATCAAACTACTACATGAAACCCTTGCAGAGTCTCAGTAAGAGCCCTCAGTGTTCTTCAGGGCCAGTGGGAATGATGTTAATTGGTGTATTCGTTAGGGTTCCCTAGAGAAACAGAATCAACAGGGAACACTCACAAAAATAAAATTTATAAAAGCATCTCATGTGACCGTGGGAATGCAGAGTCCAAATCCACAGGACAGGCTGTGAAGCCGATGATTCTGATGGAGGGTCTGGACAAACTCCACAGGAGAGGTTCGACGGCCAAAGGAGGAAGAGAGACTGTCTCTTCTGAATCTTCCTTAAAAGGCTTCCAGTGATTAGATTGAGCATCACTCATTGGAGAAGACACTCCCCTTGGCTGATTACAAATGGAATCAGCCGTGGATACAGCTGACGTGATCGTGATTTAATTCTATGAAATGACCTCATTGCAACAGACAGGCCAGCACTTGCCCAACCACACAAGCAGGTACCACCACTTGGCCAAGTTGACACATGTACCTGACCATGACAGTTGGGGTATGGCAAACCAATAAGCAGTATATAGCTGAGGTTTGCATAAGAGTAACCTCTTGACTCCACTTGAACTCTCTTAGCAAGGGATATTTCATGTTGTTATATTTCTCATTCCCCCTTTTAATCCGGAAGACATTATCAATCTCACAGTACCAGGGCCAGGCTCAACCCTGGGAGTCATGTCCCCCATTGGCAGAGAGACTTTTTCCCTTGAATATCATGTCCCTTGTAGTGGGAAGGGTAACAAAAAGGCCACATTTGAGCAACCTAAGATGTTTCCTGGAAACAACTCTTAATCATAATTACAGATAGTCTTACTTTCTTTGAGAAGTTGTAGGTGTATTTCTAGATTCTGAGATGCTGAGTTATGTGGCATAACTGATATCGCAGTTTTGGAAGAAGTAAAATTCTTGGTTGGCAGTTGTTTTCTTTCAGCACTTTAATTATGTCAACCCACTGCTTTCTGGTCTCCATGGTTTCTCATGAGAAATTGGCACTCAATCTAATTGGGACTTCCTTCTGTGTAACATATTGCTTTTCTCTTGCAGTTTTCAGACTTATCTCCTTTTATTTCCCATTTGATAGTGTGACCAGTATATGATGGAATATACTTTTTCTTCACGTTATCCTATTGGATATTTTATGGGCTTCTTGGATGTGCATATTCAGTTCTTTTGGTGAATTGGGGAAGTTCTGTGTCACTATTCTTTGAATATTCCTTCTGTCCCTTTCATTTTTCTCTTTCTGATTCCTCCATAATGAGTGCAGTGGTGTGTTTGAAGGTGTCCCATGGTGGTATTAGGCTATTTTTGCTTTTTAATAATTCCTTTTTCATTCTGAAAATATAAAAAGGGGAAGATTAATGAAAACACATATTTATATTGAAATTCTTAATAGGATAAAATAGCTTAAGTTTCACCCAAATGGTTATAAAGTACAATGGTTTTCATAAAAGACTGAGGCAAAATAGATAACTCACTATACTGCATGCTCTAAAACATAGATTTTAATAAATGCAACTGATTAGGATTAATCTCATATTTTGTCAAATACCAATAATGGAGGAAATAGATAAAAATGTGAGAACTAATTTTTAACAGTTGTCTGACGAACTTGTTACTAATTTGTGGGAAATCAATAAAGCACTGGTTCATTTAGGTACTGCAGTGTTTTAATAGTATATGAAAGAGACATGCTCTTGTGGTTTTTGTAGTACTCAGCAGCTGGAGTTCACCATACAGATTTTTTGTTTCCTATGCATCTCAGGCAATTACAACATCATGGGTTGGTTAAAATGATGGGAATTTATAAGCCCACAGTCTTTGAGTCCAAATCAATGCATCCCATCAAGGAAATGTTGCTTACCAAAGTCTGGTATTCTGGGGATGGTTGCTGGTGATCCTGGGTTCTGGGTTCCTCTGTCACACGGTAATGCACATGGCAGTCTCTCCTGATCTCTCCCCTCTTTTGTGAATTGTGTTTACCTTATGCTTCTTGCTTTCCATGGTTTTCTGTCTCCATTTCATTCTACCAATAAAGGAATTCAGTAAGACTAAGATTCATCCTGACTGAGTTGGGCCACACCTTAACTAAAGTAACCTCATCAATGGGTCTTGCTTACAATGGGTTCACACCCACATTTTTAAGGACATGACTTTCTGTGACACATACAGCTCCAAAACAATACACAAATGAATGGTGAGCATGAACCAGGAATGTGGTTTTGTGTAGTGAGAAACAGTGAAGCTCAATAGGATCAGGAGTTCTGGTGCAGAAATTTTGCCATCGGTGCAGATAAACCTGGCTTTGATTGCTTGCTCTTGCACACCTAGTACAATTGCTTAATAACTTCCCTTTACATTTCAGTGACTCACTTATTTCTTTCTGAAACTTGTGAATATTACTTCCCAAGATGTGGGGTTACAATGATAATTACAGTATTCAATGTTTGAAAACTTGAAACTATATAGGACACTCTAAATATGCAAATGCTAATGTTAATATCATTTACTTTTTCACAGGATAGAAAAGCAACAAGATGGAACCACAAGAGATTCAAGATAATATTAAAATAAAAGGAAAGAGAGGTTAAAGTATCAAATACCAAAATAAGGATGATACTTCTTAGCGGATGTCATTTAAAAAAGTGTATGCAACTAAATAGCTGTCATATGAAAATGGTCACCAGAGAGAGAGGATTCATACCCATTGTTAAGGAAATGTACTCCCACCCCAGTATTCCCAGAGATTGCAGTCTGTGCCCCAGGGATTGTGGGGAGTCTGTCCATCACCCAAATGTTTTGAAAGGGTGGGGTCTTCAGTCCAATGTTCAGGAAGAAACTGACCATTATGAAAGTAATTGGAAATTATGGAGGTGCTGTGTCATCAGGCTGGAGAACAAAACATCATTTATAGAAGGCTCTCACACCTTAAAATCTAATAGAGTATGCCCTATGTGATTTGAAATTGTATGGGATCTCTGAGCACTATTTTCCTCCCAATTTTTTCCCTATGGGAGTGGGAATATTTTACCTATCTTGCCCCTTCTTTGTATATTGGAAGCAGATAGCTTGTTCTATAGTTTTCTCAGATAGAAGGAAATTGTACCTAGGAAAGACTGCACACATAACTGATTTTCATGACACTTTGTACTAAGAATTGTTTCAGAAATAACTTAAGTTTCTTGGGCTATTTTAATGGAATAAATACATTTTGCACATAGAAAAAACATGCTTTTTTGGGATCCAAATTTGGAATGTGATGGCATGATTCTTTATGTACCCCAGAAAAACATGTAAGTAGAACCTTTTGATGAGGCTACTTCAGTTAAGATGTGCCTCACCTCCTTCAGAATGGGTTTTAATCCTATTACTACAGCCCTTTATAGATGGAAGGAATACAGAGAGAAGAAAGTCATGGAATCAATAAGTTGAAATCAATAGAACCCAGAACAAAAGGCTTAATTAAGACATTTTCCTGGCATCAAAACTGTAAGCTAATATATTCCCATTATTTAAAACAACTTGTTTCATGGCAATTGCTTTGAGCAACTCGGGAAACTAAAATACTGGCTTATATAGTAATTCTACATTCAACTTACTGAAGAACCACCAAATTGATATCCATATGTCTTCATCAGTTTACATTTCCATCAACAAGACATAAGTCTTCCAATTTTTCCACATAGTCACCAACATTTCTCATTTTGTTTTCTTTGCTTGGGGTGAAGCCATCATATGGGGTCTGGAGCAATAACACACTATGGTGTTGATTTTCAGTTCCCTGGTGACAAAGGACATAGAACACCTCTTCATGGGCTTTCTTTCTATTTGTATGTTTTCTCTGGGTAAATTTCTACTCAATTGTTTTAATTAGGAATTACGCTATCTTTTTGTTGTTGAGTTGTAGCAGTTATTATATTTAGGATATTAAACCTTTATCAATATGGGGTTAGGAATTATTTTCTCCTATTCTATAAGTTTTCTTCTCATTTCCTTGATAGTGTTCTTTTTAATAATACATGAAAGCCCATAGAATATTTATTGTTAATAGGCAAGAAAGGAAACATCCCAAATATTCAACAACAGGTCAGTGGATAAATAAATGGTGATATGCAAATAAAATGGGGTTGTACTCTATAATACAAAAGAATGAGCTATTGATACTTGGGGCAAAATGGATTAATCTCAAACTAACCATAGTGAATTTTAAAAATCAGACAAAATATAATATGTACTATATGATTCGGTGCATTTAAAAACCTAGAAAATGAAAATAATCTACAGTGACAGAAAGCTAATCAGTGGTTGCCTGGATATTGTGGTAAAAGTTGGGGAGATACAGTAGGGAAGGATACAACAGGACAACAGGAAATTTTTTTAATTGCTAGCTTTCCTTCCCTTTACATTATGTTGCAATACATATCTATCAATATTAAATATTTACAACATGCTAAATACGCCTTTACCATATGTTAACCAAACTCATTTGCAAATCTGAGGCAAAATATCTGTCCTGCCAATGTTCCAAATGGTAAAAGGAAATGTTATGTTCTCATGGTTGGCAAGAATAATCTGCAAACTCTTCAATTCAATAGTTCATCATAGAATCTATATCTTTCCAGGTTTCTCCTAGGTCCTGTGGAAGACATAAAAATGTTTTGTCCCTCAATTTTCCATTAATGCTGATATTCATATCCATTTGATTTCTTTGTATTATAGCACTTTTTTAGCTCTTTCTCAGTTCTATCTGGATCTATTTTTCACTTATTTTCTTTGTGGCTGCCATGGCATTAAAATTTCATATCATAAATATATAATCATATTTGATTTGATCCAATTTTGTGCTGGTTTGAAATGATGTATATACCCTAGAAAAGCCATGTTTTAATTCTAATCCCATTTTGTAAAGGCAGCCATTTCTTCTAATCCCTATTCAGTATTGTATGTTTGAAACTGTAATTAGATCACCTCCCTGGAGATGCGATTTAATCGAGTGGTTGTTAAACTGGATTAGGTAGAGGCATGTCTCCACCCATTCAGGTGGGTCTTGACTAGTTTCTGAAGTCCTGTAGGAGAGGAAACATTTTGGAGAATAGGAGATTCAGAGAGAGCAGAGCAGAATGACATAGCCATGAGAAGCAGAGTCCACCAGCCAATGACCTTTGGAGATGAAGAAGGAAAATGCCTCCCGGGGAGTTTCATGAAACAGGAAGCCAGGAGAAGAAGCTAGAAGATGATGCTATGTTCGCCATGTGCCCTTCCAGATGAGAGAGGAAACCTGACCGTGTTCACCATGTGCCTTTCTGGATGAGAGAGAAACTCTGTGTTTGCCATGTGTCCTTCCACTTGAGAGAGAAACCCTGAACTTCATTGACCTTCTTGAACCAAGGTATCTTTCCCTGGATGCCTTTGATTGGACATTTCTATAGACTTGTTTTAATTGGGACATTTACTCAGCTCTAGAACTATTAACTAGCAACTTATTAAATTCCTCTTTTTATTTATTTTCTTATATAAATTTTTAAAATTTTATTTTTAAATACAAAAAACCCACCAAATAAATGCAATCATTCCATTCTACATATATAATTAGTAATTCACAATATCATTGCATAGTTGCATATTCATCATCATTATCACTTCTTGGAACATTTGCATCTATTCAGAAAAAGAAATAAAATGAAAACAGAAAAAAGAAATTATACATACCATACCCCTTACCCCTCCCTTTCAATGATCACTAGCATTTCAAACTAAACTTATTTTAACATTTGTTCCCCCTATTATTTATTTTTATTCCATATGTTCCAGTCATCTGTTGAAAAGGTAGATAAAGGGAACATCAGACACAAGGTTTTCACAATCACACAGTCACATTGTGAAAGCTGTATCATTATACAATCATCATCAAGAAACATGGCTACTGGAACACAGCTCTACATTGTCAGGCAGTTCCCTCCAGCCTCTCCATTACATCTTGAATAACAATGTGATATCTACTTAATGCATAAGAATAACCTCCAGGATAACCTCTGGACTCTGTTTAGAATCTCTCAGCCATTGACACTTTGTCTCATTTCACTCTTCCCCCTTTTGGTTGAGAAGGTTTTCTAGATCCCTTGGTGCTGAGTCTCAGCTCATTCTAGGGTTTTTCTCAATCCCTTGATGCTGAGTCTCAGCTCATTGTAGGATTTCTGTTCCACATTGCCAGGAAGGTCCACACCCCTGGGAGTCATGTCCCATGTAGACAGGGTGATGAGTTTGCTTGTTGTGTTGGCTGAAGAGAGAGGCCACATCTGAGCAACAAAAGAGGTTCTCTTGGGGTTGACTCTTAGGCTTAATTTTAAGTAAGCTTGACCTATTCTTTGTGGGGTTAAGTTTCATATGAACAAACTGCAAGACTGGGGACTCAGCCTATAGCTTTGGTTGTCCACACTGCTTGTAAGAATATCAAGAATTCAACTTGGGGAAGCTGAATTTTCCCCCATTCTCACCATTCCCCAAAGGAGACTTTGCAAGTACATTTTTGTTCACTGATCAAATCACACTGGGATTTATTGGAGCATCACTCTGGACAAACCAACAAAATCTCATGTCCTACTCAAGTTTCCATGTATTTATGGTGTTCAATTAAGCTGTCTACATAAGTTATATTAGGAAATGCACTAGTCAAAATATAAATTTTGTACCAAATAAACACTTTTTGCTTTAGTCTCACACATAAGTTGAAATTTTTAAATATTAATTACCATCTATTTTCAGCACTCCGCAGTAATGACGTGCCTTTGTTCTTCCTCATGCAAAAACATTTTTGAAATTTGTACATTTAGTCACTATCATTATACACTCTAGGCATTCCTAGATTATATCATCTCA
The DNA here is from genome assembly GCA_004026745.1 of Myrmecophaga tridactyla. Classification (NCBI taxonomy): domain Eukaryota; kingdom Metazoa; phylum Chordata; class Mammalia; order Pilosa; family Myrmecophagidae; genus Myrmecophaga; species Myrmecophaga tridactyla. The sequence continues at coordinate 31,994 of PVIY010015179.1, read as the reverse complement.
GTCTCATCATCTTTCTTTCTTTCTGATTTCATTTGTGTCCCCAGCCCTCCTCCCTCTATTATTCTCACATTCAGCTTCATTCAGTGTTTTAACATAATTGTATTACAGTTAGGTCGTGTTGTGCTGTCCATTTCTGAGTTTTTACATTCAGTCCTGTTGTGCAGTCTGTATCACTTTCAGCTCCAATTACCCAATATCTTACCCTTTTTCTATCTCCTGATGGTCTATGTTACCAATGAAATTCTCCAAGTTTATTCCCTAATGTCAATTCATATCAGTGAGACCATACAGTATTTGTCCTTTTGTTTCTGGCTAATCTCTCTCAGCATAATGTCCTTAAGTTCATCCATGTTGTTACATACTTCATAACTTTATTCTTTCTTACAGCTGCATAATATTCCATCATATGTATATACCACAGTTTGTTTAGCCACTATTCTGTTGATGGACATTTTGGCTGTTTCCATCTCTTTGCAATTGTAAATAATGCTGCTATAAACACTGGTGTGCAAATGCCCATTTGTGTCCTTGCCCTCATGTCCTCTGAGTAGATATCTAGCAATGGTACTGCCAGGTGATATGGCAATTCTATATTTAGGTTTTGAGGAACCACCAAACTGCCTTCCACAGTGGTTGTACCATTTGACATTCCCACCAACAGTAGATAAGTGTGCCTCTTTCACCACATCCTCTCCAGCACTTGTCATTTTCTGTTTTATTGATAGTGGCCATTCTGGTGGGTGTGAGATGATATCTTATTGAGGTTTTGATTTGCATTTCTCTAATAGCCAGGGAAGTTGAGCACCTCTTCATGTGCCTTTTGGCCATTTGTATTTTCTCTTCTGAAAAGTGAAATTCCCCTTTTTAAAAGCCATTCCTTTTCTTGTATATTGCATTCCGGAAGCTAGCAAACTAGAACAAATTTGATTTCAATAACCTACATATGCACTGTTCCTATACCCTCTGTTGTCCCACCTTTTTTTGTATTTGTTACAAATTATATCTTTGAAAATTATATGTCCCAAACCATAATTTATCATTACTTTTTTTTTTGCATGGGCAGACACTGGATTATCATCATATTTTATGTAGTTTCATTTTTGCACATTTAGGATGGGATTTACATATCAAACAATACAATACAAGACAGTATTAATCACAATTATAATTACCCAAATGGCTACCTTTACTGGATGTCTTCATTTGTTTATGCCACTCTGAACCACTTTGTTGTGCCTTTCCTTTCAGTCTGAAGAACTCCTATTACATTGTTTATAGGGCAGGTCCAGAGATGAAGTACTCCTTTAGCTTTTGTTTTTCTGGAAATGTCTTAAACTCTCCCTCATTTGTAAAAGGAAGTTTTACAAGACGTAAAATTCATGGCTGCCATTTTTTTTCTTTCAGCACTTTAAATATTTCAATCCACTGCCTTCTTGCTTCCATGGTTTCTGATGAGAAATAAGCATCTAATCTTCTTAAGATTCCCTTGTACATAACATGTTGCTTTTATCTTCCAATTGTCAGAAGTTTCTCCTGGCTCTTTGCATTCAACAGTATGATCAATATGTGACAGACAGCATTTTTCTTCAAAGGTATCCTGTTTGGTGTTCTTTGGACTTCTTGGATTTGCATATTCACCTTTTTTGCTAAACTTGGGAATTTTTTGTCACATTTTCTTTGAATATTCCTTCTGCCCTTTTCTCTTGTTCTTTTCTCCTTGGATTCCCCATAATGCACATATTGATACATTTGATGGCATCCAAAAGGTGTCTTAGTCTATTTTAACTTTTAATAATTCTTTGTACTTTCTGTTCTTCAGCCTCACTCATTTTAATTGTCTAGTCTTCAAGCTCACTGTTTCTTTCTTCTGCCTGATCCAATCTTCTATTGGATTTCCATTTCAGTTGTGGTTTTCAAATCCAGTAGTTCTGTTTGGTTCCTTCTTAAAATATTTATCACTTTATTAAGATTCTCAGATTGTTCATGCATTGTTCTGATTACCCTTTAGTTCTTTCCCTATGTTTTCCTTCATCTCCTTAAGCATACTCAAGATCATTTTTTTGAAGTCTTTGATATGTTTACAATCTGTTCTTTTTTTCTCTGGATTTGTATCTTCTTCCTTTAGATAGGTCATCATTTCCTATGTCATTGCTTGTCTTGTAATCTCATGTTACATAATGTATATTTTAATATTTTAAAATGTCAGCTGTAGGGATTTATTTTCTGAGATATCTGTTTCTTGAGTTTGTAACCAGCTGGTAATATGACAGAGATTTTCCTTATCAGAAAGGGCTGCCAAAAGCAAATGCAAAGTGCAGGATCATTCCTGTGTTTTCTGGGCTTCTATATTGTCCTGGGCTTGTGTTTGCTTGTGGCTTAGGAATGCTCCTGTTTACAGGAGTTTGAATGCTTCTATACTTCCTTGGAGACAGACCTTCTTCCTCTCCATGCTGTTCAACTGCCAGACTTAAAGCAGGTAAGCCTCTTCTCCAGGCTATCTACTTAAATAGTTTCTTATACTGCTTTACTCCTCTCAAGATGCTTTTGCCTTGAAGGCAAATTTTGGAAGGGGACCATACCACTGAGGAGCTGCCCAGGTCAGCCTTTCCCAGCTAGAACAAGGTCAGGGACCCACAAAGGCGGTTCTGGTTAGCTCCTAAATTCCATGGAAAGGAGAGAAATGTGCCAGGAGCTACTTGCATGCTTCTCAAAGTTGTGCTTTCCTGACCTGGACAGCAAAGGCTGTCATCCACAACCCTGAGGAAACATGACATCTCTCAGTCTCCTTCACTTTTATTGGGAAGGGTGGTACATGATTGGGGAATCAAACCCGGGTCTCCAACATCGAAGGTGAGCATTCTATCACTGAATCTTCCACTGATTTTTTCCAGCTTGGGTTTGAGCAATGGCCATCCTGAGAGCCTGACCTCCTATGATCCAAAGTAACTAATCGAAAGGCACGATCAACAATCAGGCTGTGTACACCTGGATCTCAGGAAGTGAATTTTATGTCCTTTCTGGCACCAGCAACTTGCATCAGGGATGGGATTCCATTGCTTTCTGCTGCAAAAGCAGGAGATGGATACCAGTAACAACAGAGAGAACAATTTACTGATATTTATTATAATTTCCGAGCTTCTTCTTTCAGCTCTTCTCTGGAGTGCTACACTAGAGTCAGTCATTTGGCAATATGCAGATTCACAATCCCTTATCCTCAATTTCAAAATCCAAGACGCTCAAGCCAGCAGTATGAGAATGCACAGACTGTCTGAAAGACTGGTTTCTCATTCCAACCAGGTTTGATGCACCTCCAGAAGACTTCCAGGTCCCCTGTTCCACCCTGGTACACTGCTGACAAGGTGAGCAGCTGCTTACCTGACACAGGTGAAGTCCTTCACATCCTTGGTTAAATTCATTCCTCGATATTTCTGTCTTTTAGATACCATTATGAATAGAACTGTTTTCAAATTCCCATTTCAGAATGTTCTTTGCTGGTGTTAATTTTGTACTTGTAACTTTACTGAATTCATTCATTAGCCTTAATAATTTTCTTATGATTTTTTGAGGTCTTTTATATAAAGGATCATGTCATCTGAAATAAAGTTGGTTTTACTCCTTCCTTTCCAATTTGGATAACTTTTATTTCTTTTTCTTTACTGTTCTAATTTGCAAGCTGCTGAAATGTGATATACCAGAAACAGAATGGCTCTTAAAAGGGGGGAATTTATTAAGTTGCAAGTTCACAAAAGCCATGAAAATCTTCAAATTAGAGCAAGTCTATAGAAATGTCCAATCTAAGGCATCCAGGGAAAGATACCTTGGTTCAAGAAGGCCCATGATATTCAAGGTTTTTCTCTCAACTGGAGAGGCTTGCGGTGAAAATGGTGACATCTACTAACTTTCTCTCCAGTCTTCTTATTTCATGACACTCCATGAGGGGTGTTTTCCCTCTTCATCTCCAGAGGCCTCTGGCTATGTGGGCTCTTGTGGTTCTTGTGGAAAATCTCAAGATTTTTCCAAAATGTTTCCTCTTTTAAAGGATTCCAGTAAACTAATCAAGATCCATGTGGAATAGGTGCAGTCACCTCTCCCTGTACCCACAATTAGGTAAGTCATATCTCCATGGAGATAATTGAATCACATTCCCAACCTACAGTATTGAATAGAGACTAAAAGAAACAGCTGCCTCAACAAGATGGATCAGAATTAAAGCATGGTGTTTCTAGGTTACATAAATCCTTCCAAACCAGCACATTGACCAATTTCACTAGCTAGAATTCCCAGTACAATGTTGAATAGCAGTGGTGAAAGTGGGACTCTTTTCTTGTCCCTGACTTCAGAGGGAAGGATTTTAGTATTTTCATCATTGAATATAATATTACCTGTTTGTTTTTCATTTATGTCTTGTTTTATATTGACAAAGGCACACTCTTAATTTTTTGCACAGTTTGATCACTAAACAGTGATTTTATCAAATGCCTTTCATATATCTATTGAGATGATCACATGATCTCTCCCCTTTTTTCCTACTAATATGGTATATTTCATTAACTGATATTCTTATATTGAAACACCATCACAATCCTGGCATTTCTCTTCTTCATGATGTAAAATGCTTTTAATATACTGCTGGATTTGATTTGCTAGTATTTTGTTGAAGAATATTTATATGTATTCATCATGGGAATTGGTCTGTAGCTTTCCTTTCAGTGATACATTTATCTGGCTTTGCTATAAGAAATATCTCATCTACTATAATGAGTTAGGAAGGGTTCCTTCCTCTTCATGTTTTTGGAATAGTTTGAGAATGATTGGTGCAATATCTCCTTTGAATGTTTGGTAGAATTAACCAGTGAAGCAATCATATCCTAGAATTTTTTTGGGGGGCGTTTATTGATTACTGATTGAATCTATTGTTTTGTTGTAGATCTATTGAGATCTTCAATATCTTCTTGTGCCAGATTACTTAATTTGTGTATTTCTTTGAATTATTCCGTTTCTTCTAAATTATATAAATTGTTATACAGTGTCCATAGTATTCTATTTAACCCTTTTAAGGTCTGTAACACCAATAGTTATGCCTCTATTTCCATTTTGGGTTTTAGTTATTTTCATCTTTCCCATTTATGGACCACTATCTTCTACCTAAACCCTCTTCCCTTTATACAGGGCTTTTGTGTAGAAAAATTATTACATGCTGTACTTGGTAATTTGGTAGATAAGTAGGATAATGGCACCAAAGCTATGAAACATCTCCATTGATAGATACATTTATGAAATTGTATATGTTCTGGTTGAAAATGGTAATGCTCCATTTCTTTTCTCAGCTGAAACAGATGCAATATTAAGGGGAGAAAGTTTCATTTATATCTTTAAAGATTTTTTATGGTTTGTCTAATTACAAAATGATATATTAAATAAACTTTGGAAATCAGGAAATTAGGCAACATGGCAACACCTTATCTTGTTCTGCTGTTTCTTTGGATTGAAGATAGGCTTAATATTCTTGATCTGATATAGCATTGAGGACTAGATGAAAGTAAAATACATACTCTGTTGTTAATTCTTCTACTATTATTTAACTGTGTTATAGTGCTCCAGATATGATATCTACTTTCTTAAATGCTTTTACATAACTGCTCTCTCATAAGAACAATCTTCCAACAAAATAGAAGAAAACCTTTCACAGAGGTTGAAATGTTTCTGAAAAGAAACTTTTTATGCAGTGATGATATAGTGAATATTGACGCAGATCTGGTATTTCACTTCTACACCTAGGAATAATACATATTTCAGCTTAAGCTTGACTTTAACCACAATTTGGCAGTGAGAACTGGGAATCCATCCATCATCACAACTGTGTACTCCAATGAATTTATGCTCAAAGGCTTGAAATAGAAAAACAATAAATTACTTCATTATTTTCTTCAGGAAATTTACATGATTCAAAACATTTATCCCAACATTCTGTTAATATGGGCAAAATGCTATCTTATGAAACTAGAATTTGCTCAAACTTTGCCTCAACTGCTTATTTCAAGGTCTTTGCCTCAGGTGTCCTGAAATCTTGATATTATGTTGTCAAATTTACACATTCCAGTCAGTTCTATATGTTGAAAATCCTGTCTTAAGGCATTTGATCTTAAATCCCAAAGCCTTATAAATATCCATCTTAAATCACTCCTGAGTACCTACCATGATAATGTTCTACTTGATGAAGTGAGCATGATAAATAAGCTTTGTTTGATCAGGTTTTCTGGTGTTTATTGTGTGATTAGTTAGAATGTTATTATAATGTATAATAAAAATGTGATACTAGAACCCATCCCTAATTATGTAGTAGAGAAATGTTATTTGTAATAATATTATAAACTTTAAAAATGGAAGTAGTATGTTGAATGATATAATTTTTCTTCAATTACTTGTGTAGGAGTACTGTGTGTGTGTGTGTGTGTGTGTGAGAGAGAGAGAGAGAGAGAGTGATATCACATATCAAACACCGGGAATGATTATATTGGTTATAATTTAAAAATTGGTATTAACTTCATTAATTTTTAAAATCTTCATTATTCATATAGAAAATCCTGAAACATCTGCAACATGGCTCCTGGAGCTAATAAACAAATTCAGAAAATTGGCAAGGTATAAGAGAAACACGTAAAAATTTGGTAATATTTCTTTACACCAGTAATGATTAATCAGAAGACAACATGAGAAAAAAAATCATTTATATTAATAATTAATAGAACCAATATCTAGGAAAATTCTAACCAAGATGTAAAGGACTTATACACAAAAAAACTGCAAAATATTGTTATAAGAAACCAAATAATACTTAAATAAATGGAAGGATATTCTGTCCTCATGGATTCTAAGTCTAAATGTTGTTTAGATGTCAATTCTATCCAAAGTACTTAACTGATCCCACAAAATTCCAACAGCCTACTTTGCAGGAAGTGAAAAACCAGCCATCAGTTCTGTGGAAGGGGAAGGCTTGTGAATAATTAAAACCATCTTGAAAAAGAAGAACAAAATTGGAAAGCTCACATTTTCCAATCCTAAATATTAGTACATAGGTACAGTAATCAAAGCAGCATGGTACTGGCAGAAATACAGACATATAAACCTATTGAATCAAATTAAAAGTTATTAAATCAACCCCAAGAGTTGTGATACGTTACCAACTGATTTTGACAATGTTGCCAAGTCCACTAAATTTCTAAAGAAGTCTCCAATAAAAGTTGCTCTGAAACTGGATGTGCATATGCTTAAAAATCAATTGAAAATGGATCTAAGGCCTAAATATAATATTCAGAATTATAATGTATCAATTTTACATTTACTTCTCATTCCTTTCTCCCATCTGGCCCATGATAGCTTATTTTCTGAGTTTATGATTTGCATATTCTGCTTATTTCATATACTTGAGATCATGCAATATTTGTAATTTTGTGTCTGGCTTATTTCATTCACTATGTTGTCCTCAGGTTCATTCATGTTATGGCATGAATCAGAACTTCATTTGTTTTATGGATACGTAATCCTCCATTGTTAGTATAGACCACATTTTATAGAACCATCCATCTTGTTGAGGGACATTTGATTTACTTCCACCTTATAACAATTGTGAATAATGCTGCTATGAACTCCAGTGTACAAATGTCTGTTCGAATGCCTGCTTTCCATTCTTTTGGATACACACTTAGGACTGAGACAGTTGGGTCACACAGAAATTTTATATTTAACTTTCTGAGATTCCCACCATTTTTAAGTTGACTTTTTCTTAATTCAGCCCTCACTTGGTTGCTGTAAACAATTACTTTCCTTACAAGTTGATTTTGACAATTTTTGCTCATTCTGATAGGTAAAGTCACTTGGCACTCCATATTCCACACTTTGGGTGACATCACTCCCTGATCTTAGATGGATCTACTTTATATATTGCAAGAAACAATTAGTAAAAGATAAAAATGCACTAAAAACAGTGAAGACCTTAACATATATGAGGAAATAAAGCTAATGAAAACTGCAATTGATTTATTCAAGAAAACATGAAAATATTGCTGAAAACTGACAGAAAACATGAAATTATACCTATATATCCAATTCAAGGAGGGAAATACCCCACATTGTTAAGTTATCAGTTTTTACCAAACTACCTATACAATTAATTGCAATGAAATTATCAGTAGAGTTTTTTCATTTGTTAGTCTGTTTCTGTGTAATTTCCATTATTTAGTTATTTCTAAAATGTGTATGGAATTTAAGGATGCATAATATCCATGAAAATTTTGAATAAGAATAATGTTGGAAAAATTCAAGATTTCAAGACTTCTTTAGAGTTACAGTAAGATCATATAGCATTTGTTGAAAACAGATAAACAGACCAATGGAAAAGAATTGAGAGTGTATACACAGACTGAAAGATAATGCATTGCACTTATTTAAATAGGACACCAGTAAAATTTACTGGACAAATGAATGGTCTTTTTAAATAAAGTTTCCAGGGAAATATTATTTATATTTTAAAAATTAAAATTTACCTATAATTCTGAAAATTCCTAAAATCAATACAAGATTGATGATACATAAGCAATTTTTACCTATTAAGAAAGGTAATGAGAAAGAAACAAAGCTTCTAGAAAATACATATAGGAGAGCATTTTCCTGATTTAGTATAGGAAAGGATTTCATAACTGTGTGAAAGCACTAAACATAAACTGAAAACTAATTAAATTGGGAATAATTGAAATTATTAGTTTCCATTCATTAGATTGCATCAGTAATAGAAATAAAAAGCAAGTAAAATAATGGATTATAAGAAGTTAATATATCTGGCAGCAGATTCATAGCCAATATATGAAAAACTCCTTACAAAAAGTTCCAATAATAAAATAGGTAAAATAATTGAAGAGATAATTCAGAAATGAAAATATGTGCTTGTTTGATAAGCAAAAGGGTAGATATCAAACATAATTACTTATCTCTAAAATGAAAGTTAATATTTCTGTGATATACCATGAAACACTACCTATTTATATTTATTAAAGTTCTATTATTATATATTTGTTAAAGTTCTAGGGAATTTGAGTATCATTTTGTCATATAAATGGAGGAAGTGGAATTCTAATTTATACATGGAAGGTGTCTAAAAGGGCTTACTCACTTTGGAAAATGACTTGTCATTATATACCGTGAAAAAATGCATGTATGCACTTTTGACCTAGGAATTCCTCTTCTACATACTCAAGAAAAATTGGTGTTTATGTGTGCCAAAATATGTACAGCAATCTTATGGGTCATTCAGTTTTCCTAATAACCAAATACTGGTTAAAAACAAAATATCTATTATTAGATGAATGAATAAATAAAATGTGAACTGTTAATGTGAATTTCAAGATATTCAAGAAATTTCAAGAAAAAATCGATACAGGATATGGAATAACCTGATTGAACTTATGAGGAGCAAAAAAACAGCTACAGAAAAAAAACTTACTGTAACATTCTGTTTTTATGAAGTTTGAGTAGTCTTATTAATCAGTGTCAGAAATTTTAAAAAGTGAATACTTCTGAAAGAGTTGGAACATGGGAAAAATAAAGATACAACAATCAGAAGGAAAGAAAATTTTATGTCATCCATCTGATGGTGCAAGAAATGTTAATAAAAGTTTTTCAGGCTGTAGGAATACCATCCCAGATGGTTGCCAAGATGTAAGAAGGAATAAAGAGTACTAAGGGGATAAATATGTGGGTTCAGGAAGTTGTGAAAGTGCCTTTAATAGGAAGATATAACATGTCCAAACTTGTATGCACCTACTATCATACCATGTAGATATATACTGCATTAAAATGACATAGTGCAGAGGAGAATTTTAAAACAGCTAAAATCATAATGGGAGATGAAAATACAATTTAGTCAGTATGTAAGACATGAGCTAAACATCACTAAAGACAAAAAGCACTCATAAGCACAATTGACTAAATGTTTCTAGTCAGCAATCCCATCATGACTAGATTGATGCTCCCAGGGTACAGAACACACTTGCTTTTCGAGTGCATTTTGACCATGTTTCAAAATAGACCATTACTGTGGTTGAGAACTACAATGGGTGTGTTGTTTGAGTAGGTGATTTAATTAAACCTGGAATCAATGAAAGAATGGTAAGAAGTACTTCTACTGTGGAAAGGTATCACTTTCCTGACCCATGCTGCTTTTGTGAAAACTGAAGAACGGGCATAGTAACACTTCCTAGTATGCACCATGTGCCAGGTACTAGCCCAGATGCTTTCTGTCCCAACGTGTCGCACTCTCAAGAGGCTCCTGAGTGTGGACAATTTGCCAATGGATTAACAGGTGAACTGAGGTGCATGGGATGAACTGAAAGTGGTGACCACACAGCTCACACAACAGCGTGCTGAGCTTTACCCCCAGACTAAAATGACATTTGAACCCTTGATGGTCAAGTTTGGACAAATGGGTTATTTGTCCATTAGACAAATCCCATGAGTTTGGCCTCATAAGTGAGTGTGAAAACCACTCCATTCCTTAGAGGAAAACCATGAGGATGAGTGGGAAACCTCATTTCCAGGCACCTGACAGAGCCAGGAATCAGGGTGTTTCCTCTGCTCCTCTTGCTCTAGGATCCACAAGAAATACACAGGTCCAGATATATTAATATTTCTTCAGCTACAAAATTTGCTTTATGTCCAATTTCTGCTTGGTACCTCTTCCTTCACCAACTGGAGCCAATTATCTCCTTGAAATTTCCCCTGGGCAGTGGCTATTAGTGACACCAAGATCTTTGCTCCCAGGGGCTTTCTCTAACATCATGTGTCCACACATTTTCAACTAAGCCCGAACAAAGAGGCCTTTATTATAAAACAGAATGTTTCCTACCATGATATCAGTCATTCAATTAAATATGCCCTCTCATTCTTTCCTGCACCTGAAAAAGGATTGGAATCAAACCAGAAATCCAGACTTGTGGGTTTGTCTAAGAATAAGCTATTGACTTGTGAGTGATTGGTATTATTAATTTCTTCTTTTCTTTTTCTTCCCCTCTCTTGATGAATCACCCCATTTCTCTCCTGTTCTGCTTGCTGTTTTCATTTTTTGAGAGATAGTTAATTAAATTAGAATAGAAAATAAAGGCAAGGAAGGCCTTGTACAAGGACACCAACATTTTATTTTTTATTCATTACATTGAAAACTCTTTCCAGCATATTTAGCAGAATTGATAACTATAAATGGAAGTGCTGAGTGAGTGGATGACAGTTCTGGATAGAGCCAATGCCAGCAAAACAGGTAGGGAAGTACAACTCAGCCTGCCACCCAAGGTCTCAGCATGCACAATGCTAAATTAAGTCATTTAAACAATTTTATTTATGAAGAGTTGCCTTTTCTTTTAAAAATTAGGAAAATATATTTGCATATATTTTTTAATCTTTAGTTAATAATTGTACCTGTCACTTATTTGCTTTGCCAAGTTCTGTGTTATTCAGGTGGCACAAAAAGTTGTTGAATCCCTGTCTTAAAATAAAGTATATGCACACTCTTTTATATTTCAGGAGTAATTCTAGAGATTGCTCAAAATATATTGTGATAGAGCATGCATGCATTTATCACTGCATCATCCAGTCCTGTTTCTGCAGGTAATTTACTCCAAAATATTGACTTAAGTATGAATATATTGAATGTTATATGGATGGGGATGAAAAAAATAAATGAATATATATATAGATGAACAAAAATGTCTTTCAACTCTTCAGACTGGAAGTATATTCTTAAAAGGCAATGAATAACTTGCTTTTGGCCTTGCAGTGAAGAGAACACCCATGTGATACTCTATGTACCCCAGGAGATCTTTATCATGTAGGATATTCCCTACTACTGATAGCGTATCTGTAAACAAATCATCACTGTTTTACAGTTTCTATTCAAATCAGTTCAGAACATTTTATGTTAACTCATATTTTTAACAGAAAACCCCAGTAGCAAATGCAAAGCACTTGGTTTTCCTTCTAATATTTGCATGCTCTGAAGAAGTAGAAATATCAGTTTAAGATAGAAAAAATGTAAGTGTTGAAAGGAGTGCATGCTCAATCCTTTCATCAGTGATTTGTATTATTTTTATTTCTCTTCAACATAGCAATCATTTTGAGTTCCTTCTCTATTTGGAATATTTTGTAAATACTAAATTCATGAGATAGGCATTATTGCAAATTCTATAGACCAGGAAAGCAGATTTCAAAGATGTTTAAGAGATTTCCAGAGCTACAAACAAATAAATGGTAGGCTGGAGGTGAAAACCATGAAGTCCATGCATTTTTATTTTGGCTACAGTGAAATTTACTCTAAAAGTCTAAAGTAGGTCATGGTGAAATAATAGAAGTGTTTTACTCTGTGTTCAAACTGAAAACTGGTTGCATTTCCATAATGTGGTAGTAGTTGTGTGATAATCAGTTTGAAAATGTAGCCTGATATGTAGACGAAGTCAAGCAAAGTTCTATACAGTCTCAAACCTCAGCATGAAACTTTTTAATAGCTTAGAGCTACATAAAATAAATAAGCAGCCACTTTAAGCAAGTTGGTCATTCAATGCTACCAATAACCTGTTGGGATAAAACCTCAACAGCACTAAAGACTATAAGTATTTAATGAACCATTTTTTGAGGGTCCTGTGCAATAACCAACAGGGAGGAGTAAAAGAAAAAATATTTACTTTTGCAAACAGGAGGTCACACCCATGGTGCCTTTAGTTATTTAGCAGAGTTTATCTATGTTCTAAGTGGTTATATTTTTCACAAGGAAAAGGGAACTAGGAAAGAAAAATGTGAATTATAATGGCATGATGAATGTTCCATTTTTGGTAAAAAGATGAGGATAAGATGATCTTGAAATGTCCATTCCACCACTTCCATTCATCATGGAAAATGACAAATCTAGGAGAATATTTGCTGTGCTTTAATGTCTTTTAAGTGTATGGATGGGGCCTGACATTCTTCTTCAAGGGGTTGTATAAACATGTAAAAACTGCACAAATTATAATAACATTATGAAAAGGAGCATTTACAAGGAGTTAGGTGTGACTGAACATCTAATTAATCACAACACATTTTACTAAAAATGCACAGGTTTTCCCAAGCAGAAAATGATCTCTTTCTGCCTCAGGGTATTCAAGTCCTGGAATATGTTCAAGATTTATGGGAAAAATATAACATTTTATACAACACAGAAGACATCATATTTGTTCTACTTCAAAATTGTTATTAAATAAATATCCATGCCCACAATTGATCTCTACTCATCATAAGTTGTAAGGAAAGATATTAACTATCATTATTCCTATTTTCTAGAAATGTGAAACTTGATTGTAATAAATCAACCTGAACCAACAAATCAATCAATCTATCAATCCATTGCTTTTTCAGGTAAGGTCATCATTCCCAAAATATTGAAGCATATATATGGTAATAAAATTATGGTAATTAGAAATTTTTACTAATGCAAATGAGACAAAAGATTAGAAGATGCACAAACAGCCACCAGTAGCTGCCTCCAAAGGAACATGCTTTACGGGTTTTTGTAACATTTTCAGAGATGTTCATTTAGACATGTCTTAATAATAATAACTTAGTACAGTGGTTATTATTGGACACTTACCTCGGAGACCATTTTTCTACAGATTTCAGTGATACCACATATTGTACCTAAGTTAATCTTAGTTCAATAACTCATTGACTGCAATAATGCATTTTATAATGAACTAGTGTTTATCCAAGACATAACCAAATACAATCAATTTTAAGTAGCATGAGATCTTTTGTAAAAAGAAGATTGCAATAAAGCATTATCAAAAGTCATAAAGTTTTACATTTCATAATGCATCATAAAGGGCACTATATTTAAGAAATGTAATGTGAGATACATCTTATTGACTTGCTAGACTAATTTCTGTAACTGATAGCAATCTCTGTAGTGGGTAAAGGAGAAACAAGAGAAATGTTTTCAAAGACATGGATGCAGTAGTAGAAATTTAGATGAGAAAAGAATAATGAAAAAGATAAAGTAGAAGGGGAAGGGGATAGAAGAGGAGGTGGAAGAATTTTGTAATGTCATAAAAAGGTACTTTGGACCTTACTATTCAGAAAAGCAACTTTAGACTTGGCCCCCAAGTGCCTTTAATGAGATAAGTGATTAACCAAAATAAAGTGAATCAAGGGAGAACAAAAATGTGGTACCAGGCAGAAAACCTTATACTATAGTTCAGAGTTGAGTAGGGCCAGGAAATGAAGATTGAGGTAACAGCCAACTTATCTTCTAATGTAGGTGTTATTGGAATGAGATGCTTAGGTGCTGGTAGATGGCAGATTGTTAAATTAAAAATCAACATCTCAGTTGGAAAGATAAAACATTGTTTGAAAAAGGTAACAGAAAAAGAAGCTATTCATTTAATGGATCAAATTTGCAGAACACATATTTTAGACAGGGAAACCTAAGCCTCTGTGTAAGTTCAGAAATATTTGAAAAGAATGAAGAAGAAAATGGCATATAATGGGAAACACTGGCATCAGTGGAAGAAATGTGAGAAAGAAGACAAGATGGGTGAATTAGTCTTAGAAATGAATGGTTCCATTTATTCTAAAACAGCAAATAAGGTACAAAAGTGAGGGAAAATACATAGTAGTTATTTTTTAAAAATACTTAACAGAAGAAGATATCTTAGAAATTTTAAATGGATATACAATGATTGGATATTTGGAAAAGCCTAATAAAAAGATATTATACTATACTAGATAGGTTACAAACAGATGATAAAGTATCCTGAGTTTAAACCATCATGAACTGCAGGGAAAGGATAAGAGATATGGAAATATGACCCACATTGTACTGCTAGTATGTGATGAAAATTAATGAAACATGGATACATGCTCTAAAATTTCTTCTTTTTTTTACTTTTCATTGTAGTAACATTTATACAAGTCAAAATTTACCATATTAACCACTTTCAGTGTACAATTCACTCATATATTTACATTCAAAATATTGAATTACCATCACCAACATCCATACCCCAAGTTATTCATCACATGAAACAGAAACTTTGCACTCATTAGGCAATATATCTGCCTGCTCTGGTCCATGGAAACCTGTGAACTACTATGACTCTGTGAAATTTGTAGTTTTGCTATCCCTACCCTGGATGGAAGATACACAAGCAACATGACTAAAGGAGGTTAGGTCAGCACTATATTATTTACTAATGTGAACTAAGCATGTAACTATTCTAAAATAGTGACTGTGTTACTAATCAATATGAGCTACAGAATATAAAATTGGATTAATGTCAGTTGAGAGCTATACATAGGCTAATTTTTTTTCCTCATGTTGATTCTCCATGTTGTTTAGGGTTTATCTGCCTTTATCTCTGCATGTCAAAAACATATTCCTCAATATGCCCAGTTACAGCATGGTGACTGAATTCCTCCTTACAAGATTCGCCAATGTGTGGGAGTACAGAGTCGTGCACGCTATGTTATTCCTACTGATGTACTTGGGAACACTGATGGGCAATTCTCTCATTGTCACAATATCTACCCTCGACAAGAAACTTCACACCCCCATGTATTTCTTCCTTAGGAATCTATCTCTCTTGGACATGTGCTTCATTTCTGTCACTGTACCCAAGGAATGTGCCATCTTCCTTCTTGACAGCAGGGTGATCTCCATGGTAGGATGTGCAGCCCAGGTCTTCTTAGTGTACATATGTGGTTGTACAGAGCTTCAGTTCCTCTCTATCATGGCCCAGGACCACTATGTGGCCATCTGTCAGACCCTCCACTATGCTGTGATCATGAACCCTTGGGTCTGTGCCCAGACAGAACTCTACTGTGTGCTCAGTAGTGTGGTGTTTGCAGGATTCCACACTGGCAACACATTCTGGCTGTCCTTCTGTCAGTCCAATGTGGTCCAGCAGTTCTTCTGTGAAGTCCCCTCTCTGCTGAAGCTCTCTTGTTCTGACACCTTAAGAAATGAAATTTCAAATCTTCTCTCCACAGTAGTGATTGCTTGGGGGTGCTTTCTCTTCATCACCATATCTTATATTCACATATTTTCTACAGTGCTCAAGTTTCCAACCAGAGGAGAGCGAGGAAAAGCCTTTTCTACCTGCATCCCTCACATCCTGGTGGTGACTATATTTGCCAAATCAATTGCAGCTGTGTATATGAAGCCAACCTCCCATTCACCCACGAGTCAGGACACAGTCACCTCTGTTTTCTATTCTATAGTTCCTCCTTTCTTGAATCCTATTATCTATAGTCTTAGAAACAAGCAAATAAAAGAGGCCTTAAAGAGAATTACAAACAAAAAGAATTTATTCAAGAATGTGACAGGATAATTATTTTGTGTTCTTTCATTGATGTGGTGAATTGCGAAATGCTTTAATATTAACTTTATTGCCTAGTTCCAATGTGGGGGACCATAACATGAGTTCTAAAAGGTACTCATTGTATTATGTGTCAGCATAGAAACAATGCAAACATATTCCATTTTGAAGTTTCCCCTCCAAAAATTGCACAGATGCTGATGCCTGAAGTATCACTGCTTAAGGCTATTTAATAAAGCTGATATGTTTAGCAGTTTTCTCTCCAATTATTCTCCTTTAAATCTAGAGAATCTTAACATAGAATAGTTAGACATTAATATTGCTTGCTTTATTTATTCAATCATAAAGCAGAATCATTTATTCATTCATGATTTTAATATATACCTAAAATGAAAACAGTTATATATTTTATCTTTAAAAATCAAAAGTATAAGACAAAAGTGTGGTTGGTTAGATAGATCAATAATATCAAATCCTGGTTTTTACAATATAAAAAGGTAGATTTTGTTTTAACGTTCTATGTGTTTATTGCTGTGGGAGCCCATATACAAACTAAAATCTCCCTTTTTATGCATTTTCAAGGGTATAATTAAGCAGTTGACTACTCTTAACTGTAATCACAAAAATGTGTCTCCATTACCACCATCTATTGCCAAAGCATTTTCATCATCCCAAGCAGAAATTCTGTAAATAACATTAACTTTTCATTCCTTTCTTCCATCTGGCCCTGGGTAACCATACTCTAGACTCCGATTTGCATATTCCACTTATTTAATATGATTGAGATCATGCAATATTTGTAATTTTGTGTCTGGCTCATTTTTCATTTGCTATGTGGTCTTCAAGCTTCATCCATACTCTAGCATGAATCAGAACCTCATTCTTATTATGGACACATAATACTCCATTGTAGGTACATATCACATTTTACTGAATTATCCATCTGTTGAGGGGCGTTTGGTTCACTTCCACCTTATAGCAATTGTGAATAATGCTGCTATGAACATCAGTGTACAACTATGTTTGAATGCCTGCTTTCAATTCTTTGGGGTGTACACTTAGAACAGGGACAGCTGGGTCACATGAAAATTCTACACTTAAATTTCTGAGATTCCCACCATTTTTAAGTTGACTTTTTCTCTTGATTCAGTGCTTGCTTCGTTGCTGCAAACATTTGGCAACTTTCTTTGCAGGTTTTTTTTTTAATTTTTGCTCATAATGCATAGAGATATGCCTGTGGACCACCATATGCATGCTTTGGCTGAAATCATGCCCTGATTTTCCATGTCTTTTATATACTACAATAAGCAATTACTAAATGGTAAAATATATTAAAATAGCAATGAAACTAACATAGAGGTAGAAAAAATGTAATGAAAATCGTGCATGATTTATTTTTTAAAAAACTAGAAAATATTGCTGGAAATGACATAAAACCTAAAATTATATCTATATGACCAATTCATAGAGAGAAGCACCCCACAATATTAAGATTTCAGTTATTAGCAAACAATCTATGCATTTCATAGCAATCTGAATAGAATTGTTAGTTCCGTTTCATCAGTTGTTGATTTGCATGTTTCTGTATAATATCTATTATTCAATTATTTCTGAAATGTATCTGGAATTCAAGGATCCACAATATCCATGAAAATTTTGAACAAGAATAATGTTGGAGAAGTTCAAGATTTCAAGACTTCTATACAGCTATATGTATATTGGTAGAAAACTGGTAAATAAACCATTGGAACAGAATTGAGAGTATATACCTAGATGGAAAGATAAAATATTGTCCTTATTTACAAGAAGACACAAAGACAATTTAGAGGAAAAATGAATAGTCTTTGTAAATACAATTTCCTGGAGAAATGATATCTACATTTTAAAATTAATCTTTACCCACAATTCTCAAAATTCCTGAATTTCAATACATCAATACATCTGTGAAGGCCCACAGATACTTGAAGAGGAAACCACTGGCATCAGAAGCTGGAAATAAAAGGACCTGAAACAAGGACTAGAAGTTACCAGTCACATGCCTTCCCTTATGAGAGACATGGGCCTTTTTGAGGGCCTTTATCTTTCTCTAGATGCCTTAGTTTGGACATTTTTGTGTCCTTAGAACTATAAAGTTGCAACTCAATAAATACCCTATTTAAAAGCAATTCTGTTTCTGGTATATTGTATTTTGGCAGCTTTAGTAAGCCAATACATATGGCAAAGAATAAAGATATGAGAAACAGAAGAGAAAATCCAATGTCATCTATCTGATGATACAAGAAATGTGTATAGAAGCTTATTAGGCTGTAGGAATACTTTCCAGAAAGACAAAATAGATGCAACAAGGAATGAAGAATTCTGAGGGGGTAATTATGTGGGTTCAGGAAGTTGTGGGAGTGTATTTAAGGGAAGGCACAATAATTCAACACTTGTATTCATCTATTATCATTACATCTAAGCATATACTGCAAAAATGATGTAACACAAAGGAGAATTTAAAAGAGCTCAACTCAAAGTTGGAGTTGAAAATGCAATTTAGTGAGTATGCAAAAGATGAGATAAACATCAGTAAAGACATAAAGCACTTGAACAACACAATTGGATAATTTTTTTTCATTAATACATGCATAGATTGATGTTCCTAGAATAGAGAATACACAAGCATTTAAGGTGCATTTTGAGCATGTTTCAAAATAGGCCATATAATGAGCTAAAAATCGATGTATTAGAGTGGTTTAAAATCATAATGGGCATGTGATCTGAGCATAGTTTATTTAAACCTGAAATCAAGGGCAGAGAAGTCAGTCATACTTCTAAAAATCATGGAAAAATTTCTATTTTGCTGACAGAACCTAACAAATCCACTTGTACTATTATTGTGAAAACTGAAGAAAGTACATTGTAGCACTTTCTAATATGTACCACGTGCCAGGAAATAGTCCAAATGCTTTCAGTCCAGGTGTCCTGCTCTCAAGGAGCTCCTGTGGGTGAACGTTGTTGCCAGCATTAACAGATGAAGAACTGGGGCACAAGGGATGGAGTGAAAAGTGGTGACCACCTCGATCCCAGATCATTGTTTTGAGCCATAGCATCAAGCTAATAAATGGCATTCGAACACTTGATGTTAACATTATGGACAATTCCATATGGGCTCTTTTTCCAGGAAACAAATCTTATGATTTGGCTTCAAAAGTGGATGTTAAAATCATTCCATTCCTTAAAAAGAAAGCATGAAGATGAGTGGAAAACCTCATCTCCCTGCATTTGACAGAGTCCAGGATCTAGGCCTCTCCTTCCCTGCTCCTTTTTCTCTAGGATCCACAGTAAAGTCAGAGGTCCAGATATATTATTTCTTAATATACAACATTTTCAATGCACAATTTCTACTGGGTACCTGTTCACTCACCAACTGATGCCTCTTATGCCCTTGAAATTTCCCCTGGACAGTGGTTATTTGTGACACCAAGGGCAATGCTCCCAGGGATTTTCTCTAATGTCATTGTGGCCACACTTTTTCAACTAAACCTGAACACATAGGAAGGACATTGTGATAAAGCAAAATGTTTCCTGCTACTATTTCAGTCATCTCAATTAAATAGCCCTCTCATCTTTGCCTGCCTGGGAAAAAGCTTTGGAACCAATCCAGCAACCAGACTTTCCTATTTGCATAAGAAAAGGCTATTGACCTTTGTGTTTGGTGTTACTAATTTCTTCTTTTTCTCCTCTTCTCCTCTCTTGATGAATCACCCCCACTTCTCTCCTGCACTGATCCCTATTTTTTTGAAAGAAAGATTATAAATTAAATTAGGATGGAAAATATGGATAAGGAAGATACTCATACAAGGAGACTAATATCTTCTTTTATGTTAATTAGATTGAAAACTCCTTAAGGCAGATTTAGTAGAAATGATAACTGCTAATGTAAGTGCTGAGTGAACAGAACCAGATGGAGCCAATGCCAGAAAAACAGGTAGGTACAGGAATAGCTCTACTGGCTGCCCAAGGTTTCAGTGTGTCGACTGATAATTTAAATTACTTAAATTAATTGTGGTGAATTCCATTTTATCTCAAAAATTAGAAATTAATGTTTGCATATATTATTGCTATTTAGTTAATAATTATACCTGTCTGTCTATTATGCTAGGTTGGGCAAGCTCTGTTATATATTCAGTTGGTAGGAAATAAGTAAGTGAATCCTTTTTCATAAAAATAAAATATGTACACAATCTCTTATATTTGTATATAAGTAGTAATTCTAGAGATTTTTATTATATATCACAAAAGAGCATGTGGGCATTTATCATGGAATCATCCACACAGCTTCCAGCACAGTTTCTTCATACAACCTACTCCAAAATGTTGAGTTAAGTATCCATTAAATATACATTAAATACTATATGGATGGGTGAAGAAAGGAAATAAACGAATAAATACATTACTGAGCAAGATATTTCTTCCAACTCTTCAGATCGGAGATATGTTCTCCATGTCTTTGTAGAAAAGACAATGAATAACTTGTCTTGCACTTGAAGATAAGAGAGAACCCATGCAATATTCTATTTACCCCAGGAAATCTTTTCTGTGTAGGATATCCCCTTGCTGCTGGTAGTTTATTTGTAGGTAAATTGTCTCCATTTTACAGTTTCTATTCAAAACAGTTCAGAACTTTTTATATTAACTCATTCCCTTTAACAGAAAGTCACATTAGCAAATGCAGAGCTCTTGGTTTTCCTTCCATTTCTTTGCATATATAAAAACAATAGGAATAAGGGTTTCAGATGGAAAAATGTGCACTGAAGAGATCACATGCCTAATCCTTTTGTCTGTGCTTTGTAATTTTTTTTTCATCAACACAGCTACGATTTTGAATTCCTTCTCTTTTTGGAATATTTTGGAAGTATTAAATTCTTGAGGTAGGCTTTTGCAAATTCTATAGAGAAGCAAAGCAGATTTCAAGGAAGTTTAAGAGGTTCCCTGAGATACAAAGCAAATAAATGACAGAATTGAGACAAAAGAAATACCTTCCCTGGAATGCCATGCATTTTTAACTCAGCTACACTGACACATGGAAATTTAATCTAGAATCCTAAAATTGATGGTTGTGAAATAATAAAAGTCTTTTACTCTGTGTTCAAACTGTGAAAGCATATTTTATTTCCAAAATTTAGTAGCTGTCTGATTTTCAGTTTGAAAATATAGCCTGATATGTAGAAAAGGTCAAGCAAATCTTCGTGCAATCTCAAGCTTCAGCATGAAACTGACTTCAATAGATCAGAGGTATTTATAAAATATAGAAGTCATTTTAACCAAGTTTGTCATACAATGCTATTAATAATCTGTTGGCATAAACCTTCAATAAAAACAAAGAAAAAAGCTATTTAATCCACCATTTTGGAGGGTCCTACGCTAATGACCACTAAAGAGGAACAAGGAGGAAATTTTTAGTCTTTCAAGCGGGAAGTCACACCCATGGTGCTTTCTGACATTTAATAGAGAATCTCTATAAGTGCTTACCTTAGTCATAAGAAAAAGGGAACAAGGAAAGAAGTATATGAATTATACTCACATGGTGAATGTTCCATTTTCAGTTAGGGGGTCCAAGAATAAGAATATTGGAAATGTACATATCAAGTTATCAGGGAAAATAGACAAATCCAATGGAAGGTGTGTTGTGCTTTGAGGTTTATTAATGGTTCAGTGTAGGGGCGTTCATAGACATGTTAAATCTCCAAAAATCAGAGTGATGTCATGAAAAGAAATGTTCACAAGGATGTAGGTGTGAGTGAACATCAGTTAATTATGCATGTATTACCAACAGTGCAAAGGTTTGCCCGTGAGAAAGAAACTATATCTTTCTGCCTCAGCTTATTCAAGTTCTGGAGTATGTTCAGCATTTGTGGGAAAACATAATATTTTATCTGACATAGAAAACATCCCATTTCATATTATTATACTTCATTTTATTACTAACTATTTATTCTCACAATTAATATCTACTTATCATACATTGCAAGGAAGGATACTAACAGCATTATTCCTATTTTCTAGAACAGTAAATATTGATTGGGTATAAGTAATAATTGCTTGAATCTCAAATCAATCAAACCATCAATCCCTTGCTTTTTCAGGTGAGGTTATCACTCCCCAAATATTGAAATATATATCTATGGTAATAAAATGACTTTAGTTAGAAATTTCACATAATACAAAATAAACAAAATATTGGCAGAAATACAACTATTCAGTAGGTGCTTCTAAAAGAACATGTTTTAAGGATTTTTATAATATTTTTAGAGCTGTTCATTTTCATATATTTTAATAAGATTAAATTAATGCAGTAGTTGTTATTGGAGATGTATCTTGAAGACCTTCTTTTCCATGGATTTCAATGACACTGTATATTGTATCTTAAGTTGATCCTAGTTCAATAGCCATGGACTGCATGAATGTATTTTTTAATAAACATCTGGATAATAAACATATGGATGTCCATGATATAATCCAATAAAATCTAAAGTAGCCTGAGATCTTTTGAAAACAGAATATTGCAGTTGAAGTGTTACCAGAAATTAGCGAGATTTATATTTTATCATGTGCGAGTAAGGGCAATGTATTTAAGAAATGTAATGTAAGCTATATCTTCCTAACATGCCAGAATTGTTATGGCAACTGATTTCAATTTGTGTAATGAATATGGGGGAAACAAGAGTAACATTTTCACAGATGAGGGAAAGACAGAGATACAGTGGTGGTAAATTAGATGAGAGCAGTATAATGAAGAAGATAAAGTAAATGGGAAAGAGGACAGAGGAGGTGGTGGAAGAATTTTGGAATGTCATTAAAAATGCAATTTATACCTCACTGTTGAGAAAGGAAACTTTGGCCCTCACCTCCTTGTGCCTTTAATGAGTTGAGCGACTGAACCAAGATAAAGGTGAATCAAAGGAGAGCAGAAGTGTAGCACCAGGGGCAGAAATCCTTATGCCATAGTTCAGAGTTGAGTAGGGCCAGGAAGCTGAAGATTGAAGTAGTAGCCAATTGGTCTTTGGTTGTAGATGTTATTGGAAGGAGATGCTTAAGTGTTGGTGTGTGCCAGATTGTTAAGTTTAATATCAAAATCTGAGATGGTTGGATAAAACATTGTTTGAAAAGGGTAATTAAATAAAGTAGCAGAAAAATTACACATTTAATTAATGGGTCAAATTTCAGGACAAATACTTTGAACAAGGAAAGCTAAGCATTTATGTAAGTTCAGGAATATTTGGAAAGAATGAAAAAGAAAATGGCATATGAAGACAAGATTGGTGAATTAGTCTTAGAAATTGATGGTTCAATTCATTCTAAAACAGTAGTCAAGGGAGAAAAGTAAGTGAAAATATATTGCAATTGCTTACTTAAAAATACTTAGTAGGAGAAGATATCTTAGTGATTTTAAATGGATATAAGACAATTTTGATATTTAGAAGAGCCTGGGACACAGCTATTTTATTGCACTGATGGATTAAAAACAAATAAATTATCCTGAGTCTAAGCTATCACATATTGTAGGGAAGGGATAGGAAATTTAGAAATGCTACCCACATTTTACTGCTAGTATGTGATAAAAACTAATGAAACTTGGGTACATGATCTAAAATTTCCTTGTTTCTACTTTTTGCTGTAGAAACATATAAACAAGTCAGAATTTCCCCTATTAACCCCTCTCAAGTGTAAAATTCAATGATGTTGGTTACATTCAGTACTACTATCCCCAACATCCATTACCCAACCTTTTCATCACTTGAAGGAGAAACTCTGCTGTCATTATACAATAAATCATTCCCTCCATCCAGCCCTCTGTTTCCTGGTAACCTGTTATCTATGATGATTCTCTATGAAATGAACACACCTGCTATCCTGGAAGTGAAATAAAGAAGCAACAATACTAAAGAAACTTAAGGCAATACTGTTACTACTAACTGATATGAATCACAGAGAACAAAATTAGATAAATATCTGCTGATAAATATACTTAGGCTAATGTTTTCTCTCATGTTGATTCTCGATATTGTTCAGGAATTATCTGCCTTTGTCTCTCTATTTCAAAAATTAATTCCTTAAAGATGCCCAAACTCCACTATGGTGAAAGAATTCCTGCTTATTAGGTTTTCCAATACGTGGATTTCCCAATATGTGGGAGCTCAGAGTCTTTAACTTCATGCTATTCCTACTGATGTACTTAGAGACCCAGAGGGACAACTTTCTCATTGTCACATAATCATCCTTGACAAGGAACTTCATGCCCCATGTACTTCTTCCTTAGGAATCTGCCTGTCTGACATGTGCTACATATATATCACTGGGCCCAAGGCCTGTGCCATCTTGCTTGACAACAGGGAGCTCTCCATGATTCTGGATGTGCAAGTCAGAACTTCCTCATGATTTTATTTGCTGGAGTAAGGCAGCTGTTCCTCACCATAATGGCCCATGACTGCTATGTGGTCACCTGCCAGCTCCTCCACTATCTTGTGATCATGAACTTTTGGCATTCTCTCCAAATGATTCTGGTCTGTCCTACTCTGGATTCCACAATGGATACACATTCCAGCTGCCCTTTTGTCAGTCCAATGTAGTCTGTCAGTTCTTCTGTGACATCCCTCTCTGTTGAACTTCTACTCGGAGACTTTAAGCAATGAAATTTTGAATTTTATCTAGACAGTGTTGGTTGCTGGTAGCTGCTTTGTCTTCATCAGTATGTCTTATATTTGCATATTTTTTACTGTGCTTAAGTTTCCAACTAGAGGAGAGCAAGGAAAGGCCTTTTCCACATGTGTCCCTCACATCCTCATTGTGACTCTTTGTCAGCTCAATTGCTGTTGTATGAACCAACTCAACCTCCCATTCAGAACTTGATCACCTCTGTGCTCTATGCTATAGTCCCTCCTTTCCAGAACCTTATCATCTATAGTCTTAGAAACAGTCATATAAAGGAGGCTATAAAGAGAATTTTGAACACAAATGTTTTATTCAGAAAAGTGATAAGATAACTATTTTGAATTTCTCTTGTTGATGTGGTGAGTTGTATAATGCTTCAAAATTAACTATATTGTCCTTTTCTAATTTTGGGGTCCCAACATGAATTTTAAGGTGCACTCATTGTACTATGTGTCAGCATAGAAACGACACAAAACATATTTCATTTTGAGGTTTCCCTTCCAAAATTTGTGCATATGCTGATACCTGAAGCATCGCAGCTTAAGACAACTTGCTAAAGCCCATATGTTAAGTGTCTTTCTCTCTAATTATTATCCTTCAAATATAGAGAATTTCATCACAGAATAGCTATACATTAACACTGCCTGCTCTATTCATGCAATCATAAGATAATCATTTATTTGTTCATGATTTTAATATATATCTAAATATATAATTATTTATATTTATTATTTATTTATATATATATTTATATAAATAAATATAATTATTTATATATAAATATTTAATATATAAATATTATATCTTCTGTCTTAAAAAATAGAAGTGTATGGTGAAAGTATGGTTGACAAGGGAGATCGATAATATTTCATCCTGTTTTTCACAATATGCATGGATAGATTTTCAATAAAAATATTTTGCTTAAAGCAAAAAATATTACTTACAAACTGTTTTTCAGTAGTATGTTTAGAAACTTTAGGATTAAGATTATTTGTTAGTAGGTATTCAAATCCTCATGGCAAGAATACACAGATAGGTAAATTTATCTCCATTTCAGTTATAAAGCTGCTGATTCATTGTTTCAGTATATCAATAATATGTTAGAATTATGAATGTAAGTAGAGTTTCATATAGATATCTCATATATGAGAGTACAGAATCTCCACAGATTATTGTGCATGATGCATGCACAGTAATATCTATTGCATTAAAAAATAATTATCCATATTAGATAAATATATCCAAAACATACAACTCATTCAGTTTCTTGGCTTGTAGATTTGGAATACTATTGCACTAATTAAAAACAGCATTTCCATTCTCTAAGGTTGTTATCATCGCAGTGTACTAATGTCAATATTAATTGATAAAATATAAAGCTCTTCAAAGTGTTTTGTTGGTTAGGACTAAGGTAAATCAGACTAAAGAGTAAAAGATAATATTGACTGTGTTTATGTGGGGTTATCATGAAAAGAAAGATATTTTATATTCAGCTGTCCTCTTGTTTGCAATTGCAATTTCCAACCATAGGAAAAGACTCAGGAAACAATTTTGCAGAATTTTTACCAGACACTGGATTGTTAAATAGTGTCCCCTCACTGATTTTTTTCACATTATTTTTATTTCAACATTTAAAATGTTCGCAGATGGGAGTAGTATAACCATTGATATCTCCATGGAAGATGTACCAAGCAATGCATACAGGCATTCCCCATTACAGAATTACATTTTGTTAATATGTAAATATATATCCCTAGAATTTATCTGGAAAAACACCACTTAAAAATAATACTAATAAATAAAAATTTGAGCTTTTCACTGCATTAATTTTCCATAGAAAGTGAGCTGCAAAGAATTTCAGGAGAAATACCAGGATGTTATTCAGCATTTTTTTAAAATTTCAAACTTTTATAGTACTCTAATAACACCATCCTCTGTCAGAAACAGTCTTCTCCTCTCAATAGCCAAGCCAGGATGTACTTTCAGGGTTTTTTTGAATTATTTTTTCCTTAACACATTATATAGAATAGGTTGATAACCACATCATCTGGCCTAGCTAATGAGGTAGGAGGTATTCTTTCAAAGAAGTTCTTAGTCATTGATGAAGCAGCACAAATGACAATACTCAAATTTTCAAGAGCTTTTCTTTTTTAGTGATTGTTTTTTAAATAAAATGCAAGAGAACTGGAAATTGGCCAAATGCTGCTCATACTTTAAAAATCAAAGAAGGAAAACCTGTTTACAAATTCCTGCTACTATGTATAGATATTTAAGGGCAATACCTGAGTAGCAGCATTAATTAAATTCATTTTGGCATTACAAGGTAAGTATGATGTCTATTTCAAAATGTGAAGCTTTCCTTCTGGGAGAAATTTTACCAAGAACATAAAGATTAAACAGAAAACAAAAGTACCTCATCCTTTCTTTTCAGTACAAGTTCATTTGTTCTTTTAACCTAGCTTTCATGTCCTTTCCTCCACACAAAAAAGATTAACAATTTCTACAGATTGTATATCCAGCAATGTACGTTAGCAGTCTATCAGAGAACACTCCACACATGAAAGTTCCACTAATACATTGCTAAACAGAAAATACCTAAGTAATAGATTCCAGCATCATCTCTGAATTATCAGATTGTTTTAAAATGCATACACCCTGAATTCATATAAACTGAGACAAGAATCCATTATTCCCTCTTTGTCTACACCAAAATCAAATTTCTGTGTCCTACCATTCCTATATATGAAAAATATGGAATGCTTTACAAATCTACCCAATT
Organism: Myrmecophaga tridactyla; assembly: GCA_004026745.1. NCBI lineage: Eukaryota > Metazoa > Chordata > Mammalia > Pilosa > Myrmecophagidae > Myrmecophaga > Myrmecophaga tridactyla. The sequence goes on along the minus strand of PVIY010015179.1, from coordinate 4,133 downwards.
CAGTTAATAGGTCATACATATTCCTGAATAAGGAAAAGTAGGTTATAGAGCTGGATTCATCTAAAATAAATATTTTCAAGAGTTTGGTACCTATTTTTTGAAGAAAATATCACAAAAGAGGATTTCTTTATTTCCTTATTAGGTATCAATTAGGGTGACTGCCAAAAATACTAAAAAAGTTATCTAAAAAATATAAAACATCATATTTGAACAGAATAGCTGCCAGAAAATATTGATAACTAACTAACTATGTGGCCTGGCAGACATTTTTTAAATCAAGCCCCTGACAATCTTATTATAAAATGCTTTAGACAGAGGAATCAAATTTGGTAACAGATAATGCAACTCTCTCATATGGCCACCTTTAATGGCAGTAACCATTTGAGACTTGCTACCAAAACTACTATTTAGTTTGAAGGGAATTTCTCTTCCCTGCCACCTTTTAAAATCTCAGCTATAATTCCCTTTACAAACATTCTTTTCCAAGGCAAACCATGCCTTATTTGTAGCTGCAAAGCCCCTGAAATCTGTTCATCAATGTGTATACTTCATCACTGTGAAAAAATCACTGAAGAATGCATGCTAAAACTCAGCAACAGCAAGTATAGGATGCTATTGTCCAGAAGATTAAATGCAAAATACCCAAATCTAGTGAAGGGAAGGCCAGAAAAACACAAGTATATGCCCTTTCCCCTAAAAGCTGGCATTACCTACTATGACAGTAAAGTTCAATGTCAATATATAAAATCCATACTCAAGGTTGTAAAATAAAATGTTAGGCCAGTAAGCTTTCACAATTTTTATTAAATCCTAGTCTAATCTAACAAAATCTGATTTTATAGACATCATTCTAAGGTGAAGATATTTAATAAGTGAAAGCAAATCAGACAGCTAAGCCGTTATTTTCTGCAGCTAAACAGTAAGGTAACAACTACACAGAACACTATACACTTGCTCAGTTTTTATACAAGCCATGTTTTTCATCAAACTCTATCTCCTAATATTTAATAAAACAAAATTAGTTTTTGTAGTTCCCATACAATATTTTAATCACAAGTGCTTTATGAAGATAACTAACATTCTGACAGTTTCACTGATGTTTCTAAATTAGCATAACATAGTCAAGGAAAAGAGTGAAAACTGAACATGAAAAGATAAGTCAATAAAGGAAACTGAAAAAAAAAAGGAAAATGAAATATCATTAGGGTGGAAAAGTCTAGACCTTAGGTTGGAAGACAACAGATCACCTATGGACTTCACAAATCAAGAGTTTACAAATTCAATGTCATACCAATCCTTCTTAACATATAAGCCAAATTAAAACTGAAACGTCTATTAATTGTGATTTTGGGCCTTAAGCAGTATCAAATCTCCTGTTCAAAAAAGGCCACAACCAATAAGATTGCATTACTTATTTCATTAAAAAAAAACGAGGTGGTGGGCATAAAGCAATCCTCCTTTATAAAGCTGATAATTAGCTTCACTCAGAACATTTTTAATAATGCACATTATAAAGAAAAGTATTCACCTTACAAATTGTTTTGCAATCCAATATACAATAGCTTTGAAAAAAACATTTAGAATACAAAAGCCAATGTAAAAAGATGATTAAAACAACTAGAACAGATCAGGTTTTATATGATTCTGATTTTAAAGTTTTCTTATTGCATCATCAATGTCAGAAATCTGTTCCTTTAGCTGGCTCCATTGCTCGGGATTTAAAGAAATACCTTTTCTTCCTGGTTTCATTTCACCTTCTGAATTCATCCAATATTCTCTAATGTCCATTAGGATTTCCCTTTAAAGCCCCGAGCACTGATGTACCTCATTTTCCAATCTGAAACATATTATCATCTCTGCTGCTGCTGCTCTGCTTGGAAGATGATGGGGCTCTTGCGGTTTCACCAGTCTTTTGCTTCTTTACAGGTTTTTCTGGAATAACTTGCTTTTCCCTTTTTAACTTTTTGTCGAATTCACTATCAGAATCACTGCCAGATGGGCTCAAAGAAGCAAGTTTCTTGCTCTGCTCCTACAGTGGAACTGCTGCCCTCTCACTTGCTCACTCTCTCAAGATTTTTTTCACTTAGAGGTTTTTCAAGGATCAAACTATTTGATAAAAGTGTTGACAAGGGATAGGGAAACACATATACATAACTGATGGGAATGAAAATCTGGAGAACTATTTGGCAAAATAAATTGAAATTTAAAATGCATATATTCTCTGAATCAGTAACTCTATTTCTAGGAATTTATCCTACAGATATTCTGAAACATGTGAAATGACATATATAGAAGGATACATTCTTTCCATATTGTTATTTAAAAACTTTTTTTTAACAAGAGAAGTTCTGGGTTCACAAAACAATCAGGATAAGATACAAGATTCCCATATACCAACATACTCCCAACACTTGAATTTGTTGTTCTTCCAATATCACTTGTTGAAGAGACTATTTTTACCTGGTTGAGTCCAATTGGCAGCCTTGTCTGTTTCTGATCTTTCACTTCAATTCCATTGTTCAATGTATCTATCCTTATGCCAGTACCATGCTGTTTTGACCCCTGTAGCTTTGTAATATGCTGTAATGTCAGGAAATGTGTCTTCCGGTTTGTTCTTCTTTTTCAAGATGTTTTTGGCTATTTGGATTCCTTAACCTTCTAAAAAGATTTGGTAATTGGCTATTCTAATTCTGCAAGGTAGACTGTTGAAATTTTTATTGGGATTCTACTGAATTTGTAAATCGCCCTGGGTAGAATTGACATCTTAATGATATCTAGTCTTCTAATCAATGAACATAGAATGTCCTTCTATTTCTTTAAATCTTCTTTAATTTCTTTTAGCAATGTTTTATAGTTTTCTGTGTACACATCCTTTACATCCTTGGTTAAATTCTTAGGTATTTGATTCTTTTAGTTGCTATTGTAAATGGAATTTTTTCCTAGATTTCCTTCTCAGATTTCTCATTACTAGTATATAAAAAATTACTGATTTTTTAATGAAAAGTCTGTCTATATTAAAGTAAGTTAAATCCATGTATCTACATAAAATTAAATCATTAAATTAAGAACTAGTAATTTTATCTATATATTCATTGTTTTACATGAGACCTATTCTGAACTTACATGCACATGAACAATGTGTCGGAAATATACAAAATTCAGGCTGCTTCACTGGAGTTACTACCTATGAAAAGAAATCAGTGAGCAGTTACCCCCAATAAAACAGTCTGAAGCTGTCTCCGAATTTAGCATTGTAGAAAGTTTGAAGGAAACAATTATGCTGAATGCTTCTTTTGTGACTAGGCCTTTTTTAATCTTCTAATACTCTATTTCTCTAACAGTATCACCAAAAAATACCATGTCATATTTCTATAATCTAGATTAGTCCTGAGAATAATTTTAGATTGAATATCAAGATATTTTTATATTATATATTCCCATACCATGGAGTCACCCAAAGTGAACAATCAATGTTTCACAATATCATCATATAGCTGTGCATTTATCATCACAATTGATATTTTGTGTGAAAAATAACATATATATTGTGAATTTGCTAAAATAAGTGTTACTTATATTTCAAATATTAAATCAGTTTTCATGTATGTTACTTTAAAACGCTGCTGTGATGAATTTCTTTGTAAAATATCCTTCTGTATTACTGATCATTTCCTTTTCAATACAGGTTTTAACCATGGAACTTATCATGTACAAAAATAAATGAAGTTTATTTAACCACCTCTAAAGTTGATCTTATATAATGGCCCCCACTCATTTAATTTGGAAAACTCAACACCTAAGAATCTTCCTTGTCAGCCCTTGCTCCATCACTTTTTATAGCCAATTAAGCCCCAATCCTTGTTTATTTATTTTTTTTAAACTTTTTATTAATTAAAAAACTTAACAAAAGAACATTGATATATCATTCCATTCTACATATACAATCAGTAATTCTTAATATTATCATATAGTTGCATATTCATCATTTTTTAGAACATTTGCATCGATTTAGAGAAAAAAATAAGAAGACATCAGAAAAAGAAATAAAACGATAATAGAGAAAAAAAAGATTATACATACCATACCCCTTACCCCTTGCTTTCATTTATCACTAGCATTTCAAACTAAATTTA